>PVHP010024897.1:0-26037 GCA_004024765.1 Zapus hudsonius
TTTTTTTTCTCTCTCCTTGCAAATAAAAATATTTTTAAAAATTAAAAAAACATTTTAAATATTTATTTGAGAGAGAAGGGGAGAGAAAAAAATGGCCATGCTGGGGCCTCTAGCCACTGGAAACAAAGTCCAGATACATGCACTTTGTGCATCTGGCTTACATGGACGGGTCCTGCAGAATTGAACCAGTGTCCTTAGGCTTTGCAGGGAAGCACCTTAACTACTGAGCAACCACTCCAACCCCCTAAAAATATTTTCAGAATCCTGCTTCCTTGTTTGCTTAGCATGTATGCGTGTGGTATGTGCATGTGTATTAATGCTTTGCATGCGTGTGGGTACACATGGGTGTATGTGTGCATGGTGACGCTGGGTCTTCCTCGATCATTCTCTACCTTATTTACTCAGACACATGGACTTTTATTTTTGAAAAATATTGTATTTATTTATTTGCAAGGAGAGAGAGTGAATGAATGGGTGCACCAGGGCCTCTAGCAACTGCAAACAAATTCTAGATGTATGTGTCACTTTGTTCATCTGGCTTTACGTGGGTAATGGGGAACAGAACCCTGGCTGTTAGGCATTGCAGGCTAGCCCCTTAACTGCTGAACCATCTCTCCAGCCACAACAACACATGGAATATATATATATTTAAAGCCAGGTGTTGTGGCACACACCTTTAATACCAGTACTCAGAGGCAGAGGTAGGAGGATCACCATGAGTTCAAGGCCAGCCTGGAACAACAGAGTGAGTTCAAGGTCAACCTGGGCTATAGTGAAATGCTACCTCAAAAATATTATTATTTGGGCTGGAGAGATGGCTCAGCGGTTAAGGCACTTGCCTCCAGTGCCTAAGGCCCAGGGTTCAATTCCCCAGGACCCACATAAGCCAGACCCATAAGGTGGTGGCCCTGATGTGTTCATTCTCTCTCTCTCTCTCTGTATCTCTCTGCTTGAAAAATGAATAAATAAAACATTTTAAAAATATTATTATTTATCTGCAAGCAGAGAGAGAGAGAGAGAGAAAGAGAGAAAGAGAGAGATGCACCAGGGCCTCTCTTGTTCCTGCAAATTCTAGAAGCATGCACCACTTTGTGCACTTGACTTTACATGGGTACTGGGGAATCAAACCAGGCCCAGCCCAAGCCTGGAGGCCTTGCAAGAAAGTGCCTTTAACCACTGATCCATCTCTCTAGCCCCATTTTCTCACCCGCCCACGAGGCTACCCATACTGGCCTCCAATTCTTATCTTCCTATCTCAGCCTCCCAAGTGTTTAGATTTATAGTGTATACTACTATATCCAGCTCTGTGAGCGTCTGGATCTCAGATTTCTGGGTTCCAGAGGTGAGGATACACATTTCTGTTCTTTTAGCCCTAGGAAATCAACATAACATTACTCATGATGTCAAGTTAGATTTCAGACTAAGAGAACAAATTTTGGTAGAGAACAGTACTGGACAATTATAAAGCCACAAAAAGGACCATAGATTACAGAGAGGTATTGCGTATTGCTAAAGGATCTTAACTAATAACTGATCGGTGAATGTCCTTATTTTTAGGAAATACTTAAGCATCTGTCAGAGAATGACTTCTGCAAAGTTTTTTCAAACGTTTCAAAATAGAAAGCCAATCAACAGAGCTGTCCTGCAGGAGGCAGATAAGCAACATTGGCAAAATATTAACTAGTGAATCTGGGCGAAAGGTCCTTTGATCCTGAGATTCAGTGCAGGACTGGGTTTCAGGCCTGTAAGCCCAGCCCTTGAGAGGATGAGACAAGAGGATGGTGACTTGAGACCAGCCTGAGCTGCAGTACAGTCCCAGGCCAGCCTGGGCTACAGTGAACCCCCCCCCCCCGAACCTGTTCCTCATGGTCCCTAATGGTACCAGTGTTCCATCTGCTCAAACCTAAGACCTTTCTAGATGCCTCTCTTTCTCTCGCGGCCTCGTCCAACCCATCCCAACTTTCTGTCCCTTTAACTCCCTCCTCATGCACCATCTCCACCCAACCTTTAATAGCTTTATAAATGGCTTTTTCTTTCTTTTTTGTTTTAACGATTTAGAGAGACTTTATTAGATTGAGAAAGAAGGAGGAGGAAGTACAGAAAGCTCCTGCCATGAGGGAGGTGAGAGGGGTAACGCCTACCCTATGACCCAAACTAGAGACAAGAAGTGGCTTTTTCTTTCTAATCCTTTTTTTTGGGGGGGGTGGGGGTGGGGATATGACCTTTATTGAGCTTATCCACCAGAGTGGAAATAATGTATGTGTAAAACCAAATGTTTGTTACTATAACTTCAACATCATAATTAAAATCCAAACAGTTTTTAAAAAAAGTCAACTCACTGGTCGTGGTGGCACACTTCCTTAAATTCCAGTACTCACTGGGGAGGTCAAGCTAGGAGGATCATCATGAATTCGAGGCCACCCTGAGACTATATAGTGAATTCCAGGTCGGCCTGGGCTAGAGTGAGACCCTACCTCAAAAAATCAAAACAAACATAACCCCCCCAAAAAAAACAGTCAACTCAATCAAAACCTACTATTTCAGAATAGCTTCTCTGAAGCCACAGTAACACTTAAATATGGTTGGTTGAAAAGCTAATTAAGCTTCCAACTTGCTCAAATAGAATTACAAAAAGGTGAAATTGTGTTTTTCACAGAGATACAGTCCACTGGAATCACCAACATTGGACAGCTGTTAATAGTACACAGAGACTTTTTTTTTTTTTTTTTTTTGAGGCAAGATCTCACTCTAGCCCTGGGTGACCTGGAACTCACTCGGTAACAGCTCAGGGTGACCTTGAACTCAAGGCAGCCTCCCCAGTGCTGGAATTAAAGGCGTGTGCCACAATGCCTTCCTTTTTTTTTTAGGGGCTCTCTCTAGCCCAGGCCGACCTGGAATTCACTATGTAGTCTCAGGCTGGCCTCGAACTCACAGCAATCCTCCTACCGCTGCCTCCCAGCTTCTTTCTTTCCTTCTTTTCCTTCCTTCCTTCCACCTTGCCCAACTTCTTTCCTTCTTCCTTTCTTTCTCTCTCTCTCTTTCTTGGTTTTTGAGGTAGAGTCTTGCTCCTAGCCTGGGCTGACCTAAAATTCATTATATAGTCTTGGGCTGGTCTCAAACTCACAGTGATCCTTCTACCTCTGCCTCCCAAGATATGAGATCTGATATTAAAGGTGTTCACCACCATACCCGGCTGATCTACTTTCTTAAACGAATTAAAGAGGGGTACTGGGGTATCAAACCTTGTGTGTGTGCTAGAGGTTCAAACTTGGGTCATTGCTCTCGTGCAGCAAGTGCTTTCCTGTCGTCACTCCAAGAAGTTAAGAGTCTTAAGACTAATGGCCAAAAAAAAAAAAACAAAAAAAAAAAACCTGATGACCAGACATTGTGGCATATGTCCATAATCTTAGCACTCAGAAGGCTGAGGAAGGAGGATTGTTGAGTTTAAGGCCAACTCAGACAACATAGTGAGTTCCAAATCAGCCTGGACTACATAGCAAGACCCTACCTTAAGAAAAAAATTCTCCCCCACTCCCCATTGACTAGTTGTCATAGTACTGGAAAGAGCTATGCAAACTATTAAGGAGGAAAAGTCATCAATGGTCTTAACCAGCAGGGGACCCTGCAAGCTTCACAGCTGACCAGCCAGGCCATTACACCAACCTCTCTCTGTCAGTCTCTGTTGCAAATAAATAAAATATAATATTGTTTAAAATACTGAGATAGAGATTTTCTTTGCGTTCTCTTAAACTTTGTACCCAAGGTCATGTCTCATTCATTTTACCCCATTCTCAATAATTTATTGCAAAAAAAGATATTAAGGGGTTTTGAGAGATGGCTCAGTGGTTAAAGGTACTTTCTTGCAAAGCCTGACAGCCTGGGTTCTATTCCCTAGTATCTACTTAAAGCTAGATGCACAAGCCGGGTGTGGTGGCGGATACCTTTAATCCCAGCACTCGGGAGGCAGAGGTAGGAGGATTGCTGTGAGTTCGAGGCCACCCTGAGACTACAGAGTGAATTCCAGGTCAGCCTGGACTAGAGCGAGACCCTACCTCGAAAAACCAAAAAAAAAAAAAAAAACCTAGATGCACAGAGCTGGGCGTGGTGGCGCATGCCTTTAATCCCAGCACTTGGGAGGCAGAGGTAGGAGGATCGCCGTGAGTTCAAGGCCACCCTGAGACTACAGAGTGAATTCCAGGTCAGCCTGGGCTACAGTGAGACCTCGAGACCCCCCCCCAGAAAAGAAAACTAGATGCACAAAGTGGCACATGCATCTGGAATTCATTTGCAGTGGAAGAAAGCCCTGGTGTGCCCACACTCTGTCTACCCCTTTCTTCTTAAATGTAAATAAAATTAATTTTGGGTTGTTTTTTTTTTTTTTTTTTGAGGTAGGGTCTGGTTCTAGTCCAGGCTGACCTGGAATTCACTATGTAGTCTCAAGGTGGCCTTGAACTCACAGCCATCTTCTTACCTTGGCCTCCTGAGTGCTGGGATTAAAAGTGTGTACCACCATGACTGGCCAATAAAAATATTTTAAAGGATATTGAGAATATTATTTACAAAGGCTGGAGAGATGGCTCAGCAGTTTAAGGTTGTACCCACATAATGCCAGATATACAAGGCTGTCCCCAGTACCCACATAATGCCAGATGTACAAGGTGGCACATGTGTCTGGAGTTTGTTTGCAGTGGCTAGAAGCCTTGATGTAGCCATTCTCTCTCTATCTGGTTTTCTTTTCTTTTCTTTTTTTTTTTCTTGGTTTTTCGAGGTAGGGTCTTGCTCTAGCCCAGGCTGACCTGGAAGTCACTATGTAGTCTCAGGGTGGCCTTGAACTCTGCTGGGATTGAAAGGCGTGCTCCATCACGCCTATCTGATTTAGCACTTTTCAAGGGGTGAACGTGGCAATCTCTGAGGATGGGGAACTCTAATTAATGTGATAAATCCTCCTCGACTAAGGTTTACGGCCATGTGAATTCTTACAGCCTTGATGGATTCTAAAACTTGAACCCAAGGGGAAATTCTGCAATTCCAGACCCAAGCCCTCGCCCATCGCAGTGAAATCACCAATAGTTGAACAAAAAATAATGAATCTTCGTCTCAAGATGACCTTTTCCCCAATCCCCTTTCGCTCCAGTCAGGGAAAAATCAATAAATCCCACTGCTCGGGTCCGGAAAACCCTTCCCCAGCCCGGACCCGAGAAACAACCCTCCACTCGTTTCCGGGGAGGGTTTTACAAGCGGGCCCGGAAAGCGCGCGAGACGAACCCCAAGGCGCAGGCGCAGTCCCGCCTCAGCGTCACTGCCCCGCCCCCTCGCTGGCTTCCAGCCAATCCGTCGCAGCCGTCGCTAAGGCTTCAGGTTCCTACCTTCCGCCCCCCGCGGTATCACGTGAACCGACCGATGCGGAGTCCCGGAAGCGTCCCCTCCCTCGGTCCCGCCCCACGCGGTTTCTTGACCTTTTCCCTGGGCGTGCGTGCGTGCGTGGCGAGGAGCCCCTCCGGGTCCTCCCGGGCCGGGGCCTGGGCTCCCTTCCAGGCGCTTCCGACGGGAGGTCCCGGCGCCGACGCCGCCTCCGCGTCAGCCTGGGCCGCGGGCGGGCGGGCGGGCACGCGGGGCGGGGCCTCGCGGCCGGGGAAGGGACGGACACGCGGGGCGGGGCCTCGCGCTGTCCCGGGACTGCTCTTAGGACTGACTCGGGGTCGCTGCGGACAGACACCGGACACCGGCCGCCACCTCCACCGCTCCTGCCTCCGCCGCCGACACGCGTGGACATGATGAACCCCGACCTGCGCAAGGAGCGGGCCTCCGCCACGTTCAACCCCGAGTTGATCACACACATCTTGGACGGCAGCCCCGAGAACACCCGGCGTCGCCGGGAGATCGGTGAGAGCTGCAGGCCCTGCAGGCACCTCTCCTCTCCTGGACCGCGAGTCTGGGTCGCTGTGATGAGGCTTTGGGGACCCCACCCACCCATTTCGATGAGGCTTTGGGGACCCCACCCACCCATTTCGATGAGGCTTTGGGGACACCCAACCACCCATTTCGATGACCACCCACCCATTTCGATGAGGCTTAGAGGGACCCCCACCCACCCATCTCGATGAGGCTTAGAGGGACCCTCAGCCACCCACCCACCTTGATCAGGCTTTGAGGGACCCCCACCCACCTATTTCGATGAGGCTTAGAGGGATCCCCCATCCACCCATTTCGATGAGGCTTTGGGGACCCCCACCCACCTACCTACCCACCCACCTGCCCACCTATTTCAATGAGGCTTGGGGGACCCCCCCCTCCATCTATCCACCCATCCATTTTGATGAAGCTCTTCGGAACTCTCCCATACACAACCATTTCGATTTAGCTTAGGGGAACCCTCCCACCCACACCCACCTACCCATTTCTAGGTGTGTCTCGGGGCAGGGGTGTGATTCAGGGAGGGTGAAGTATGTCTCTCTTAATGTCCTTTTAACTCCCTCGCAGAGAACTTGATTCTCAACGATCCAGACTTTCAGCATGAGGATTATAACTTCCTCACTCGCAGCCAGCGTTACGAAGTGGCTGTCAAGAAGAGTGCCACCATGGTGAAGAAGATGAGGGAGTTTGGCATCTCGGACCCTGATGAAATCATGTGGTTTAAAAAGTAGGTATGCCCAGGCATGAGAGCTGCCATCTGTGGGGATGTCTTGTTATTGTGCATAGCGTTTAAAGGCCCAAACCAGCAGTTCAGATTTGTTCAAAGTTTTATGTGTGGAAAACAATGTGATTATTTTTGCATCTAACTATTTTAACGGGATGGATGGCTGCTTATACAATGCTAATGGATGGAGATGCTGGAGTTTTCATTCTTAAAAACTCAAACTCAACAATCTTACTTACAAAAACTTTGTTTCCAGCATCTCAGTGTTGGATGATTTAAATGTAAGATGAGCTTGGCCTTTGTAAGGAGTCTGACTGCCAGGGGTGGGGTTGGGTGGTAGAGAGCTTGCTTGGCAAGGCCTGCCTTTTCCCTTCTCTGCTCTAAAGAAAAAAAGTAAAGAGGGGTCTGCTAGGTTTTTGAATTTGGATTTTTTTTTTCAGATGAAATATCAGACGTTTATGTTGGAGCAATAGCACATTACATTTTTATTTGATAATGTGGGTCTTGAGTTTAAAATAATGGGAAATGAGTAGGTGGAAAACATCAAACGTCATAAATAATACGATATTCTAAGAACTCTATTCTAAGAATCCAGCATTGTTGAACCTGGTGATAGTGTTCATTAATGTCTGTCTTATGCATAAACCTGCCTCAGTTCTATTGTGGAAGAGGAGGACCACCGATTTGTTACTTGGCTTGTTAAATACATATAGAAATAGGGATTTTCCCCCTTTAGTCTTTTTTCGTTTGTTTTATTTATTTTTATATTTTTATTTTTATTTTTTTTGGTTTTTCGAGGTAGGGTCTCGCTCTAGCCCAGGCTGACCTGGAATTCACTGTGTAGTCTCAGGGTGGCCTTGAACTCACGGTGATCCTCCTACCTTTGCCTCCCGAGTGCTGGGATTAAAGGCGTGCGCCACCACGCCCGGCTCCTTTGTTTGTTTTGAGGTAGGGTCTCACTCTAGCCCAGGCTAACCTGGAATTCACTATGTAGTCTCAGGGTGGCTTCGAACTCATGACAATCCTCCTACCTCTGCCTCCCGAGGGCTGGGATTAAAGGTGTGTGCCACCACGCCCGGCTCCCCCTTTAGTCTTTTTTTTTTTTTTTTTTTTTGCAGTGCTGAGGACCGAACCCAGGGCCTTGTGCTTGCTAGGCAAGCACTCATCCACTGAGCTAAATCCCCAACCCCCCCCCCTTTAGTCTTAATATTCTAGTACAAGGTTCTGTGGCACTTCTTCCACTTCTCATTCCTGGGCATCTCCTTGTTTAGATATCTACATTTAGAGGAGCACCAACATTTTCATCATTAAAGATAGAATTTAGGGGGCTGGAGAGATGGCTCAGCGGTTAAGGCACTTGCCTCCGGTGCCTAAGGCCCTGGGTTCAATTCCCCAGGACCCACATAAGCCAGACCCACAAGGTGGTGGCCCTGGTGCGTTTTCTCTCTCTCTCTCTCTCTCTCTCTCTCTCAATTCTCTGCTTGAAAATGAATAAATAAAATATTGAAAAAAAAGGTTTAAAAAAAAAAAAAAAGATAGAATTTAGGGACTAGAGATGTAGCTCAATGGTAGAGCTGTGGCCTCCCATGCATAATTCCCGGGGTTCATTCCCTGACACTACAAAAAAAAAAAACCAAAACAATTTAGGTCAAAGGGGCTCTTGAGTAACATGCTCAAAACCCTGGGTTAAATCCCCAGCACCTTAATAAAGAAAAACATTTTAGGGCTAGAGGGATGGCTTAGCGGTTAAGTCCCTTACCTGCAAAATCTAATGACCTGAGTTTGATTCCCCAGTACCCACGTAAAGCCAGATGCACAAAAGAGGCACATGTGTCAGCAGTTTTGCCCCCCTCTGTTTCTCTCTGCATATTTAAAAAAAAAGAAAAACATTTTAAAAAATTAAAAAAATAAGCCGGGCGTGGTGGTACATGCCTTTAATCCCAGCACTCGGGAGGCAGAGGTGGGAGGATTGCCTTGAGTACAAGGCCACCCTGAGACTCCATAGTGAATTCCAGGTCAGCCGGGGCTAGAGTGAGACCCTACCTTGAAAAAAAAAAAAAAAAAACCAGTGTTAAACCTTGAAAGGTAAGCCTGATTAGGTCAATACAAGTACTTTATTTCCTTACCTGAATAAGTAAACTAAACATGACATAGCTTTCACTTGAGACACTATATTTATTAAAGCAGCAAAATTTGCTGATGAAAAAAGTAGTTTGATTAAGTTTTTTTGTTTGAGGCAGGTTCTCCCTCTGTAACTTAGTTGTAGCTCAGACTGGCCTCCAATTTGAAGTAATCCTTTGGCCTCAGACTCCTGAGTGCTGAGATTGGAAGCATGAGCCACCAAGACTAGGTTAAAAAGATTAAATTCTGTTAATAGTGCATTTTCAAGAACTCAGGGAAGCTGGGCGTGGTGGTGCACGCCTTTAATCCCAGCACTCGGGAAGCAGAGGGAGGAGGATCGCTGTGAGTTCGAAGCCACCCTGAGACTACAGAGGGAATTCCAGGTCAGCCTGGGCTAGAGTGAGACCCTACCTCAAAAAAACAAAAACAAAAAAAGAACTCAAGGAAATGAAACAAGTTCCAACTACTGGGTTTCTGTAGTAGTGATTGGTTGTTCCTCTCTTAACCTATTACCCATAATGCATTCAGTGTCTGTTTTCAACCTTATTAGGAAAATTAAATGGTTTTCTTTGATTTGCAGGATTTTTCCCAGAACTGCACTTAATTTCAGTTATCAAAAATATTTGTTGCAAACAAATTATTTCTTGCTGCTGTGATAGCACATACCTAAAATTCTAGCACTCAAGAGGAGGAAGCAGAGCTGTTTAAGGTCATCCTGAGCTACATGACATCCTATCTGGAAAAAATAAAACTAGCTCTGCATGGTGGTACACTCCTTTAATTCCAGCACTGGGGAGGCAGAGATAGAAGGATCACTGTGAGTTTTAAGGCCAGCCTAAGACTACATAGTGAATCTGGGTCAGCCTGGGCTACAGCTTGAAAAATAAAAACAAAACCCAAAATATAATGGTTTTAAGCTGGTGGTGGTATAGTTCCAGCACTCACTCGGGATCACTGTGAGTTCAAGGCCACCTTGAGACTACATAGTGAATTCCAGGTCATCCTGGGCTAGAGTGAGACCCTACCTCAAAAAAAAAAATAAAAAAATTACAGGTTTTATTTTCAGTAATCCAAATGAGAATAACTCAACTTCCAAATATCCTTTTTAAAATTTTATTTGAGCCGGGCGTGGTGGCACACGCCTTTAATCCCAGCTCTCGGGAGGCAGAGGTAGGAGGATTGCTGTGAGTTCAAGGCTACCCTGAGACTACAGAGTGAATTCCAGGTCAGCCTGGGCTAGAGCAAGACCCCACCTCGAAAAAAAAAAAAAAAAATTATTTGAGAGAGAAAGAGTAACTACATAATGATTTCCCGGTTAGCCTGGGCTAGAGTGAGATCCTACCTCAGAAAAAAAAAAGAGAGAGAGAGAGAATGGGTACTCCAGGGCTTCTTGCCTGTGCAGAAAAACTCCAATTACATGCATCACTGTGTATCTGGCTTTATGCAAATACTGGGATATTGAACTCAGACCATCAGTCTTTGCAAGCAAGTGCCTTTAACTGCTGATTAAAAAAAATATTTTTACTTTCAAGGGAGAATTATTTATTTGCATGCAAAGAGGGTGAATGAATATGGGCCCTCCAAGGCCTCCTGCCCCTGCAGACCAACTCCAGATACGTGCCTCACCACTTTGTGTATCTGGTTTTACATGGATATTGGGGGATCGAACCCAGGCCGACAGGCTTTGCAAGCAAGCACTTTTAACCACAGAGCAATCTATCCAGCCCTAAAGCTTATACCCTTTTTTTAAAAAATATTTTATTTATTCATTTTCAAGCAGAGAGAGAGAGAGAGAGAGAGAGAGAGAGAGAGAGAGAGAGAGAGAGAGAATGCACCAGGGCCACCAACTCGTGGGTCTGGCTTATGTGGGTGTCCTGGGGAATTGAACCCGGGGCCTTAGGCACTGGAGGCAAGTGCCTTAACCACTGAGCCATCTCTCCAGCCCATACCCTTTTTAAAAATATTTTATTTATTCATTTTCAATTAGAGAGAGAGGAGGAGGAGAGAGAGATACCAGGGCCAACACCTTGTGGGTCTGGCTTATGTGGGTCCTGGGGAATTGAACCCAGGCCCTTAGGCACTGGAGGCAAGTGCCTTAACCGCTGGACCCCTTTAAAGCTTATACTCTTGACTGGCTGTGTTGAACCAGAGTAAAGCCTAGAAGATAATTAACAAATTACCTTATAAACCTTAAAAGTATTTTATGCTTCCTCAAAACAACATAAAAGGAACTGTCCTTTATATATATATATATATATATATATATATTTATTTATTTATTTATTTACTTGAGGGACAGAAGAGAAACAAAATGGGCGTTTCAGGGCTTCTCACCATTGCAAATGAACTCCAAATGCTTGTGCCACCTTGCGCATCTGGCTTTATGTGGGTACTGGGAAAGTGAACCCAGGTCGTTGGACTTTGCAGGAAGGCAAAGGAGTAGATCATTCTCTAACCTGTGATGGTTTATCATTAGCAGACTTGAGTGAAGTCACACAGAGAGCTAGAACGAAGTCCTTCCCTGGGTGAAAGACCCATGTTTGCCAGCCAGCGCCTTGCATACCATTTTTCACATGAAGTATTAAAGATAAGCTTTCGTGCCCTTTGACACCCTTCCACTGTCTCTCAGGTATAACGGTGATCAGTTGAAGAAGGGGACTGAAAACTAGTCTTGGCAATAATGTATGTCACCAGGTCATTGTTTAGCATGTAATTTCATCAATATGAGAGAGAGAGCGATGGCTATAGCTCACGTCCACCACATCCAGCTTGCAGTATAGCTTGTATTGATCTTTTATATCCATTTCTTTTGTACTTTTTTCTAAAATTAGGGAAACAGTCCCATTTTAAAAATATATTATTTATTTGTAAGCAAAGAGATAGAAGACAGTGGGCTGGAAAGATGGCTTAGTGGTTAAGGCACTTGCCTCCAGTGCCTGAGGCCCTGGGTTCAATTCCCCAGGACCCACATAAGCCAGACCCACAAGATGCTGGCTCTGGTGCATTTTCTCTCTCTTTCCCTCTCTCTCTCTCAAAAAAAATGAATAAAATAAATTAAAAAAAAAAAAAAGAGAGATAGAAGATAGAGAATGGGGTGTGCCAGAGCCTCCAGCTCTGTAAATGAGCTCCAGGTGCATGTGTCACTATGTGCATCTGGCTTTATGTGGCTACGTAGGATCAAACTCAGATCCTTAGGCTTTGCAGGCAAGTGCCTTAACTGCTAAGCCATCTCTCCAGCCCCCCCCCTTTTTTTGTTTTGTTTTTTGAGGTAGGGTCTCACTCTAGGCTGACCTGGAATTTACTCTGTAGTCTCAGGCTAGCCTTGAACTCATGGCGATCCTCCTACCTCTGCCTCCTGAGTGCTGGGATTAAAGGTGTGCGCCACCATGCCTGGCTCCAGCCACCCCCCCCTTTTTTTTTAAATACTTCATTTTCAAGCAGAGAGAGAGAGGGAGAGCGCACCAGGGCCACCACCCTGTGGGTCTGGCCCATGTGGGTACTGGGGAATTGAGCCAGGAGCTTTAGGTACTGGAGGCAAGTGCCTTAACTGCTGAGCCATCTCACCAGCCCATCCAGACCCCTTTTTAAAAATAAATGTTTTAATTGTTTTTTTGAGATAAGGTCTGGTACTGACCTTTTCTGACCTTGGACTTGTGAAAATCTTCCTGCCTCACTCTCCAGAGTACTGGGATTACAGGTTCTGCCAGAACTACCATGCTTATCTCCTATTACCAAATAAAATTGATGAGTCTAGTTTGAAATTAACTGAATATTAATAAAGTATTTTCAGATTTCTCAACCTGAACAGGAAAAGAACTTTCTAGTCCTGACACCCATGAGAGCTTCCTGCTTAGAGGACAGAAAGGGCCTTCTGGTCTCCTTCCTTGTAACTTTTTCTTTTGACTAGACTGTTAACAAGGAGGAGAAAACTGTAGTGTTCTTGAGAGCAATATGACATTCTAATGAGGATCCATCTGGGTTTCTGTTAGTCTCATATTCCCAAAACCAGTTCCTTGGGTCTGGGTGAGGGTGGAGCTGTGGTAGAACACATGACCGCCCCCCTCAATTTTTTTTTATTTTTTCATTTGCAAGCAGAGAAAGGTAAAGAGAAGAGAGATAGACAGAGAGAATGGGTACACCAATGGCCTCCAGCAGCTGCAAATAAACTCCAGATGCAAGCACCACTTTGTGCATCTGGCTTTATGTGGGTACTGGGGATTGATTGAATCAGATCCTTAGGCATTGTAGGCAAATGCCTTAACCACTGAGCCATCTCTCCAGCCCCTCCCCCCAATTTTTATAAAATTAGATCTGATTCTTTGACAAGCATCTGCAGGAGGAATTAAACATTACTAAAGTATAAGCTCTCAGAATTTATGTGCTTATGCCACTATGCCAGCTTCAGATTTTGTTCTTTGTTACTTTTGGTTTTTTGAAGTAGTGTCTCGCTCTAGCCCAGCAGCCCAGGCTGGCCTAGAATTTACTATGTAGTCTCAGGTCGGCCTTGAACTCACGGTGATCCTCCTACGTTTGCCTCCCAAGTGCTGGGTTTAAAGGCATGCTTGTGCCACCATGCCAGCTTGTTCTTTTTTTTAATTAAAGCTTTTTATTACCTATGTTAATTATCTATACTAATAGGCTTCATTATGACATTTCCACACAGGTATATAAAGCATTTTGGTCATATTCTCCCTCAATTACCTTCTTTCATCCCCCACGCACTCTCACCAATCCCTTCCCCTACCTTTTCCTACTAGTCCTGTTTCTACTTTAAATCTTTTTTTGGTGTTTGTTTGTTTGTTTTGGTGATCCAATGAGTTTAATTACAGTTACTTACAGAATCCAGGGCAATTTACCAGTGGCTGTACCACTAAAGAAAGGGTCTCTCCAAGCTGGTCATGGTGGCATACGCCTTTAATCCCAGCATTTAGGAGACAAAGGTAGGCGGATCATTGTGTTCGAGGCCAGCTTGGGACTACAGAGTGAGTTCCAGGTCAGCATAGGCTAGAGTGAGACCCTACCTCAGAAAAACTAAAAAAGAAAAGGTCTTTCCATCACCCAGTAACTATAATTGTCTATGGATCTTCAAGGAGAGGTGGGCCTCATCAACTCCTCTCCCCAGATTTTGTTCTTGAGTTGAAATTCAAGAGGTCTCAAAAAAAAACCTTAATGTTTTAATTAAGAACAAAAATAATATAGCCGGGCATGGTGGTGTACGCCTTTAATCCCAGCACTCGGGAGGCAGAGGTAGGAGGATTGACTTGAGTTCAAGGCCACCCTGAGACTACAGAGTGAATTCCAGGTCAGCCTGGACTAGAGTGAGACCCTACCTTGAAAACCCCCTAAAAAATAAAAAAGAATATTATAGTGCTGTGTCTTGTGATTTTTATTTAGTTTCCTAAAATTCCTTGTGTCAGTATCCTTAGGACATTTTCTTTTGTTTTTAAAAATATATTTGTGTGCATTGAGAGAAAGATAAATGAGAAAGAGAGGAATTGGGTGTGCTAGGGCCTCTTACCACTGCAAAGGAACTCCAGATGTATGTGCTACTTTGTGAGTCTGGCATTGAATTCAGGCCATCTGGCTTTGCAAGCAAGTTCTTTTAACCACTGAAGCATCTCTCCAGCCCTCCTAGGGACATTTTCTAATATTCAGAGTACTTTAACTTATTCAGCCTTCTCAGTTCCCTTATGGTGATACAAGTGCCTTCCTTATATGTTCACCATCCTTAGCACCTAAATTACTGCTTTTTTTTTTTTCAGAACTTCCTATATGTCTGTTTCCTCTTTACAGACTCATGTAAGGAAATGGGAAGTGTGTCATTACATTGGTTAAGTTAGGGAGATGAGGAAGGTATGTTTGGATCTGTGCCACTCCTGCCCTTGAGAGATAAACACACGCATCGTCCCATCAGGCTCTGGAGCAGGCTCAGTGAGAGGCAGTTGCCAAAGTACTTGGCAGCTAACTCACCTCTTCTGGTCATATTCCTCTGGCCAGTTTCCCACCTGTGTCCTTAGTTCACTAGTTTGTTTTTTTTTTTTAATGTTTTTATTTTTTCATTTTCAAGCAGAGAGAGAGAGAGCACCAGGGCCACCGCCTTGTGGTTCTGGCTTATGTGGGTCCTGGGGAATTGAACCCAGGGCCTTAGGCACTAGAGGCAAGTGCCTTAACCGCTGAGCCATCTCTCCAGCCAGTTCACTAGTTTTTTGACTCAGGTTCTAGCGCAGCCTTCAATCTCAAGAGCCTCCTGAGTGCTGGGATTAAAGGTGTGCACCTTTCTCATCTTGACACCCATGAGAGTTTCCTGCTTGGTCGATAGAAATGGCCTCCTGGTCTCCTTCCTATTGAGCTACATCCCTGGGTGAAATGGGATTTTCTGCCCTAAATTTATGACTAAAACCATTGACAACAGTGAAGACATTTTTCACTGATGCTAAGGAAAAGGGTGTGCTCACTTTATATATGACCTTAGTCACAGTTCTCCCCTCCTAGAATCTAATTATTTGAGTTCATTTTGGTTAGGAAGTATTAGTGTCAAAGAGCATCTCAAAGTGGGTTATGATTTCTTCAAGGCAGAAAAGGATTCTTGTACAGTGTTTGTTTAGGAAGCAGGGCAAGGAAAGATACTGTGCTGCTGCTGCTGTTTTTAATGGGTGGGAAGGTTTCAGGGTCTCCTTAGGACGAGTGGCCAACTGCCCTTCCTTCTCATCTAGCCCTAGGTGAACTGCTGGGGATTCACTTCCTAAACATGCCTTGAGAAGTCATCACTGTGTCAAAGTGCCAAATAGTCCCCTAGAAAATCTACAGGGCAACATAGCCAAGGCTGGTGGTGTGAGCAGTTTGTATTTTAACTGTGATTTCAGAGATGCTATTTTATGCAAAAATGGTTGAGAGCTGAATTTCAATGTGACGTAGAGTTCCCTTAACCTGGAGTGAGGTTCATTGGTCATTGGGAGTGGATTTTAGACAGCTCATATTACCACCTAACGACTCAAGTTTGATTCCCCAGTATCAAGCCAGATGCACAAAGTGGCTCATGCATTTGGAGTTTGTCTGCAGTGGCTGGAGGCCCTGGCATGCCCATTCTTTCTGTCTCTCTTCGATTTCTCTCTACATATAAACAAAAACAACCCAGTGCATGTGATGAAGTGTAGACTTTGTAAGGGAATTCTGGGGACTGGAGATATGGGTGAGTCATGGAACCTATGCTTAATGTGGGCGGGGCCTGGGCTATGTCCCCACACCAGGAAAATACAAAGATTAGGGAGAGAAGATCTCATCAGATCTGGCTGTTGGCTTTAGATAGGAAAATGGCAGGCAAATCCTCCATTTCATGTGAGATGAAGGGGTTCAAAGTGGGGCTTCAGTTCCATCCTCAGGACCAAGGGTGCTTGTCAGGATGGTGATAGCATGTAGCTTCCAGGTAAGGCTGAGACACTTCTCTTTTCTCTCCTATAGACTTCATTTGGTCAATTTTGTGGAACCTGTGGGCCTCCATTACTCCATGTTTATTCCTACCTTGCTGAATCAGGGCACCACTGCTCAGCAAGAGAAATGGCTGCACCCGCCCCATGATCTCCAGATAATTGGCACCTACGCCCAGACGGAAATGGGCCACGGTTAGTCCACATCTGAGCCCCCGTGGGTAACCCACCTCAGGAATTCAAGAAAAGTGACTCCTGCATTTGATTTTCTTTCCCTGTTGCTATGTGTCTGGGATTTTATTTTTGAATTGTTACATCAAAATCCAGCTTCTCTTTGAATCCTGAGTCATTTCCCTAGAAATCAGTCCAGGGCTCTGGCCTGTGTGTCCTTCACTGCTGTTTCTTAAAGTCTCTCATTGCCACATGCACCCTCTTACAGGTGTGGAGCTCTTTGGAAGGATGGGGTGTGTTGGTCTGTAATTATTTAAGACTTTGCTGGAAATTCCTCAGAGTTAGTTGCCTCAGCAGTATCTGGGAGATGCCTTTCTGCTTAGTGGGGATTAGGTGAAGGCAGGGCAGTGTCTCCCTTTTTCATTGCCCACTATCAAGGCCTGTCATTCTCTTCGTCTTACCCCAGCAGTCTTTCCATAACTGTCTGTGGGTTCTTTGGGGGGAAGAGTGGGGGAGCGGGTATATATGTGCACAATTTGTGTATGTGTGAGTGGGAGCACATTGTGTCAGAATGCCTGTGTGGCTGTCAGAGGACACCTTGCGTGTGTCAGTCCTCCCCTTCCTCCCTGTTGGAGGCAGGGTCTTTCACTGCTCACTGATGCGTTCCCCAGGCCCATGGCAGCTGAGCTTCCAAGCAGCTCTCCAGTTTCCATAGGCACAAGGTGCCACAGCGCTCGGTTTGTGCCTGCGTGGCAAGTGTATGATCCAACCCTCTGTAAATGCTTCCTTGCCTGTCACTCTTGGTTAAGTTGTTCCTGGATGCCTGGATACTTTCAGCGCGTTTTGTCTGTCATCTTAATGTGAGATACTCTTTTTCCTAGACAGGGTTCCTCGGCAAATTTGAGTGTTTTAGGTATTTGTTTGCCTTGGCATTTTGAGTCTTACTATGTAGACCAGGCTATACTTAACTCTGTGTAGCCCAGGCTGGCCTTCAACATGCTGCCTTGGCCTCCCATTTACTGGGATTACGAGTGTTTGCCACATCAAGAAGGTCTGGATGTTACTGATCCTCAAATCTCTGTCAGAATGGAAGGAGTGTAGAAAGAAGGAAGCCAGATGGTGAGTGCAGGCATAGACACCATGGTACATTACAACTGGAGGTGTCCAGTTTTTATGTGTATTCTAGGGAGCTGATCAAGCTCTTAATCCACTGAGCCTTTGCCAGCTGCTAGGCTTGTTCTTCACGTTACTGTTTACTGTTGTTGTAATGAGCATAGAGCTCTCATGGTACAGTTGCTATCCTAGAAGATGATGCAGTGTCTTTGCACATTCTTTCCATTGATACTTCAGTATAAAATCAAGTACCTTTCTTCAAAACTTGAAAGACAAGTAATGAACTCAATTTTGTAAGTCATTAATCTTTTCCTTATTGCCATCTATCTATGATAGATAGTCTCTCCCCCCTCCCTCCATTGTCTTCTCACTGGACTACTAGGAGCTGTATGCTTCCTGAGTATTTGGGGTATTCTAATTTTCTCACCAGTATTTTTTTTCCATGCTAGGATGAAATCCAGGCCTCATACATGCTAAGCAAGTATGCTACCACTGAGCCACACCCACGTTCCCTCTTCATCATTATTGCTAATAGTATAAACTACTTTTTTTTTTTTTGGAATTTTGAGGTAGGATCTCAATCTAGCCCAGGCTGACCTAGAATTCATTATGTAGTCTCAGGGTGACCTTGAACTCACAGCAATCCTCCTACCTCTGCCTCCCTAGTGCTGGGATTAAAGGCGTGCACCACCACGCCCGGCTAGTATAAACTACTTTTTTAAAAAAGATTTTATTTATTTGCAGTCAGAGAGAGACAGAGAGAGTGGGTATGCCAGAGCCTCCAGCCACTGCAAACAAACTTCAGATGCATGGGCTACTTTGTGCATCTGGCTTTACATGGGTACTGGGGAATTGAACCCAGGTCATTAGGCTTTGCAGGCAAGCACCTTAACCACTGAGCCATCTCTCCAGCCCTAAACTACTTTTTTACAATATTTTATTTTTTAAAATATTTTATTTATTCATTTTCAAGCAGAGAGAGAGAGAGAGAGAGAGAGAGAGAGAGAACACACCAGGGCCACCACCTTGTGGGTCTGGCTTATGTGGGACCTGGGGAATTGAACCCAGGGCCTTAGGCACTAGAGGCAAGTGCCTTAACCGCTGAGCCATCTCTCCAGCCCTACAATATTTTATTTTAGGGCTAGGAAGATGGCTCAGCAATTAAATGTGCTTGCTTATAAAGCCTACCAGCCTGGGTTCAGTTCCTCAGTACCCATGTAAAGCCAGATGCATAAAGCAGCACATGCATCTGGAGTTCATGTGCAGTGGCTGGAGGTCTGCTGTGCCATTGCCTGACTATCTGTTGCTATCTTTTTTCTTGCAAATAAAAAGGTTAAAATAGCCGGGCGTGGTGGCGCATGCCTTTAATCCCAGCACTAGGGAGGCAGAGGTAGGAGGATCACCATGAGTTTAAGACCACCCTGAGACTACATTGTGAATTCCAGGTCAGCCTGGGCTAGAGTGAGACCCTATCTCAAAAAACCAAAAAAAAAAAAAAAAGGTTAAAATATTTTTACTTAAGGGAAAGAGAGTATATGGGTTTGCCAGGGCCTCCAGCTGCTGCAAATGAACTCCAGACACATACATCACTTTGTGCATCTGGCTTTACATGGGTACTGGGGAATCAAACCAGGGCTGGCAGGCTTTCCAAGCAAGCGCCTCTATTTGCTAAGCCATCTCCCTAGCCCTAGTATCACCTTTTAATATAAACTATTGAGGTTAAAGGTGCTTGCTTGCATAGCCTTCCAGCCTAGGTTCAATTCCCTAGCACTATGCAAACTCAAGAGTTGTCTTGAGTTCATTTGCACGGGCAAGGAGGCCTTGGTGTGTCATTTTTTTGTCTGTCTTTCACTCTCTCCAATAAACAAAAAAGACCTGTATTTTTGGCTAAGGGTATAGCTTCCTGGTGCAATACTTGGCTAGCATGCAGGAGGCTCAGGGTCTAATCTCTACCACTGTAAAATATATACATATGTAAAATACAGATTAAGGGCTGGAGAGATGGCTCAGTGGTTAAGGCATTTGCCTGCAATGCCTAACCCTGGTTCAGTTCTTCAGTACCCACATAAAGCCAGATGCACAAAGTCATATCTTTGTGTGTGTGTGTGTGTGTGTGTGTGTGTGTGTGTGTGTGTAGTGTTTGCTTAAAACAGGGTCTCTCTATGTAGCCCTGGCTGGCTTCAAATTTGTAGCAATCGTCCTGTCACTGCCTCCTGCAGTGGGGATTACACTATACCCAAGTACAGGGATTGTAGGCATGTACCACCACACCCAGCTTTATACTTTTTTTTAAAAAAAAAATCTTTAATTCCTGAGCTGAGTTACAAAACAAATTCTAAATATTTTGTAGTTTTAGTAAATTGTCTTTATCCTTCCTGGGGCTTCCATGTGATTGATCTGAATTTATGAGAATGTAATTGACTTTTTTTCTTGATAGTCCGCAGCATTTCTTAGTTCATTTATTGCTGGTGGGGCTGGGGATATGGCTCAGTGGTAGAATGCTTGTCCAGAGTGTTCAAGGCTCCAGGTTCAATTGCCAACATCACAGAAGCAAACAAAAACTTAAGTTAAAAGAAAAAATAAAACAAAAACATTTATTTCTGGTGTTCTGTTTTTGATTCCTAGGGTTATAATGGTGCTGTGCACACAGATGCTATTTCTCATTTTCCTTCCTCATGTATTAATCATTTTTTCCCCTGGTGTTGATTGTTAGCCTTTCCAGCCTTATAGCTTATGGAAAAAAAAAACTGGGGAGACCTTTCCATGGTATACTTTCAAATGAGCTAACCTTAGCACTTCATCAAATGTAATCTGATGTTTTATGATTGTACAATAAATTATTTCAAAGTAAGATTTAATCATTCACATTTATGATCAACTTTGCACAACAAATAGTTTAAGTAGAACACACTGTCGGTTTTTCCTTGTCACATTTCAAAATTGTATCCACTTCTATGACAAATCCTGCAGAGAGCTTTCCTCCAGCAGAAACACAGACTAGCTCCTCCGGAGGCACAGGGCTGCTCCCAGGTCACAAGCTTCACTGCTAGCTTGGTTACTCCTTTAGGGCCTGGCATGTATTTTTTTTTTTAACTGTATACTAGGTTTTTGTGCTAGAGGTTAAACCAGGGCCTTGAGTTTGCCAGACCCTCTGAGGTATACCTCAACCCTAATACTTTCATTTTTTTTTAATATTTTATTTATTAATTTTCAAGCAGAGAGATACAGAGAGAGAAAGACAGACAGAGAGAGAGAGCGCACCAGGGCCACCACCTTGTGGGTCTGGCTTATGTGGGTCCTGGGGAATTGAACCCGGGGCCTTAGGCACTGGAGGCAAGTGCCTTAACCGCTGAGCCATTTCTCCAGCCCACTTTCATTTTTTAAACAGTTTTTTAAATTATTTATTGAGATGGGGGGGGGGCACAGAGTGAGAATGTGCACACCAGGGCCACCTACTGCTGCAAACAAACTCCAGATGTATGCACCACTTTGTGCATCTGGCTTTACATGAGTACTGAGAAATTGAATCTGA
The DNA here is from genome assembly GCA_004024765.1 of Zapus hudsonius. Classification (NCBI taxonomy): domain Eukaryota; kingdom Metazoa; phylum Chordata; class Mammalia; order Rodentia; family Dipodidae; genus Zapus; species Zapus hudsonius. Next base: position 20,999 of record PVHP010024897.1, read on the forward strand.
GCCACTGGGCTTTGCAAGCAAGTGCTTTTAACTATTGGGCCATCTCTCCAGCCCTAATACTTAAATTTTTTTTCTTTTTATTTGAGATAGAGTCTCATTCTTGTCCAGGCTGGCCTTGAACTCACAGTGATCCTACTACCTCTACCTCTCTTTCTCCCAAGTGCTGGGATCAAAGGCATGCACCACCACATCCAATTTTATTTTGCTTTTTTAAGTTAGATCCGGGGCTTCATGTATAAGCTGTAGGTGTTAATTTTGTTTGGGTTTTGGTGGGTAGAATTGGTTGTGATGAAACCCAAGGCAAAGTGTTCTACCACAGACATACATCGCCAAGCCCATCCCCAATCTTTTAAAAGCTGAGTTGACATTTCTGTTCATGAATGAAAATGGCACTTTTTTTTTTTTTTTTTTTTTTGGTTATTCGAGGTAGGGTCAGTCACTCTAGCCCAGGCTGACCTGGTATCACTACGTAGTCTCAGGCTGGCCTCGTACTCATGGTGATCCCTGCTACTTCAGCCTCCTGAAAGGTTTGTGGGGTTTTGTTTGTATTTGTTTTTGAGATAGAGTGTCCCTATATGGCCCAGGTTGGCCTTGAATTTGAAGTCTGCCTGCCTCATCTTCCCAGGTGCTGGGATTGCTAGACTGCACCACTGTGGCTAGCTCCTACAAGAAGATTTTTACTTTAATTTTTTTAAATGATTGTGGGTTCATGGGAAATTCCAAAAGTAGTGTCAAGAGGCCCTGTGAACCCTCACCCCTTTTACCAGTGATCAGATCTTGTGGAATTTCCACTTTTGATGCTTCCAAGGACAGCCCTGGGGTTTTTGGCATGTTCTCAACACTTGTTGCCATGTACAATTAGTTCTTCAGCTAGCAGGCAGCATTAGGTGACCAGGTCCTGGGGTCCTTATTTGGCCATGAGCAATGCACATAAGCCATGGCAGCCTCCCTTTCTTCTCTGTAAAGAGAGGTATTGTTAACTGAAGGCACAGCGCCTGCCTGAGCACTTTGGCCTGGTGATTTCCTCCTCACTTAGATATCACAAATGGTGTGAGAGGTTAAAAAGCTAAAGCTGGTTTAGGCTCACTTCTAAGATTATTAAATCGAACAGTAATGTAATAGAGCACTTGTTATGTACAAATCTGTAATTTGTAATTATTATGATCTTCACTGAAAATCACAAATCTCTATTTCTAAAATTATGGGAAGAAGAGCACTGTCGGTTTTTGTATTAGCTTGTTTCAGAAGAGCCTAGAGGAATACCTGCCATGGTGACCTTGTGACATGACCCGTGTGGGAGTAGAAGTCTGCTGGATTAGTGTGGACAGACAGAAAATACTCCAATTTAGCAGCATTAGCGAAAATTGCATGTAGGGAAACTATCCAGGGTTCATGTTGTCACTCGAGAGAACTGCTGTATTCTCCCTTCCCACCCAATAACGCTTGACTCCCCTTCAGTTCTTCATTCTCTGCAGCCTTTTCAAATTTGTCATTTGGATTTAGTTACCAGGTGGAGCCCTGCCTTGTATACATTGTTTTAGGCCACCTGGGCGTGGGCCACCTTAAGGAAGGGGAAAGTTGCTTCGAATGATAAAGTAATACAGAAAGGGACAGTGCTCCTGCCCATGATGAACTGCATGTGACTAATTCATACTTAACGAGGTTTTTTTTTCTCCTTTGCTCTGTCTGTTGACCTTGCTGATTCTCTCCCACCTGATGACTCTTCTCTCCAATGTCCATCCTGGGTGTTGCTTGGAAGCTTTGTGCACCGAGGGCGGCCTGAGCCTTTGGATCTTCACTTGGGCATGTTCCTGCCCACCTTGCTTCACCAGGCCACTGCGGAGCAGCAGGAGCGCTTCTTCATGCCGGCCTGGAATTTGGAGATCACTGGCACTTATGCCCAGACAGAGATGGGTCATGGTACAGTGTGTTCAGTCTACCTTGTGGGTTGGGTGGGCCCCCACCAGCTGGACATGTGTGGAGTGGCCACCACATGTTAGTCAGGTTACTAGTCTGTTTCGTGAGTGCCTTGTGCAGAGTGCAGCCTGGGCACAGACGCAGTGAGGTGAGGGGGGTCACATCCTTCGGAAGGTCAGGCACGACCACAGGCCTTATTAGCAGAGAGACTTTCAGGGTCAGTGGAGCTGCATGGAAGCTGTGCTTATAAAGGCCGAGCCCATCTATCTCATCCCATCTTGTCTGAACACTGCTGGCTTCCTGCTGTGCTTTGACCATGTCAGAAGAGATCCACAGCAGCTGTGTGCATGCTCTTTGACGTGCTTGAAGGACACATGGAGCTTGTTATAACAGAATATGCCATATTGTATGTCTTGAGCCTTGACTGGGTAAATGCTGAAACATTCTGAAGCTGGCTTGGCTCTATTTCTTGGCCATTGGCTCAGACTCTGTAGCACTTTTTTCTTCCCCCTCACTGGAGGTGGTAGTCCTCATAACATCTGTTCTGAACTGGTGTCTCTGTAATTCATCTACTTCTGCCTGCCTTTAAAAAATATTTTTTATTTTAATTTATTTGTGTGTGTATGAGAGAGAGAGAAAATATTTTTTATTTTATTTGTGTGTGTATGAGAGAGAGAGAGAGAGAATATATACCAGGGTCTCTTGCCACTGCAAACAGAACACCAGATGCTTGCTCCACTTTTTGCATCCAACTTTACATGGTTAGCTGGGGAATTGAATCTAGGCCAGCAGACTTTATAAGCAAGCACCTCTAACTGCTGAGCCGTCCTTGGACCCTCTGCCTGCATTTTCCTTCTCTGAGGACTCATGGACTTGCTCTTAGTGCTGGGCACTCTTCTGCAGGCTGTCACAAGGTGCAAGTAGAATGCTGCTCGGTTCAACTGTGTGCTCTTACCTGGTGTGCTTAATATGCTTTTTCTTTTTTTCCCCTGTAAAAGTTTCTTTGGAAAAGGGATTTACTAAGTTCCTGGTTTCTTGGCTTCCACTCAGCCTGCTGAGTCTGGTCTTACACCACCCATTTCTGTTATTCCACCTGGAAGTTTTAGGTGTTTAGGAGTGCACAGTGAAGGTTAGAGCTATCAGAGTTGTTTAGCAAAAGGTCATCATTTGCTTTGGTATATTCCTGTTAAGAGTGCCGCCAAGAACATTTTTCTGTAATTCTTTGTACTAGGGCTTAAAGCAAGTGTCCCTGCCTAGATCCAGTAAGCACGTGGTGCTAGGAGAAGCTCTTCATCTCACTTGTGAACCAGGCAGGACTGAGCTCAGCCTGGCCTTAGAAGCCTACACAGGAAACATGGACATTATTAGACCTCTGGAGAACTTCTAAGGAGTCACTTTTCTTCATAATGATGAAGCCTTTTTCAAATTTCTTAATTTTCATTGTAGCAGTCATTCTGAAATGAATTCTGATTTTACAAGCTGTCCATGTCTCTTCCTGCCATGTTTACCTTATTCTTCTCAATAATAGAACTCTAAGTCCTTGAATTGTGTGGTGAACACTGTCCACCTGATTTGAAGTTGGAACACTTGAAACCTCTAGATGGTTTTAATGGACAGTAGACTTCTGAGTCATGTGTCATGATCTCAGGCAAATGCAGTCCAAGCTGCCTTTACATTTTTCTTTTTTACTGACCTAAAAAAATATTACAAATCCACTGGGTCAGCTGCAGAGGGGATATGCATGACCCTCTGTTTTCAGCGAATGGGAAACTCTCAGTGCACAGGAAATTGAGTTCCTTGGCTGCCGACCATTGTAGCTCATCTGCACATATGTCCTTAGACTTGGTTTCCTTTGAAATACTAGAACTTAAAGAACTGGGTAGGAAATTTTACCATGTCTGTTTTTTACTCTATGTTTTACTTGAGGTAAATTTAATTTCTTTTCTTAGGAACTCACCTCCGAGGCTTGGAAACTACTGCCACGTACGACCCCAGAACCCAAGAGTTCATTATGAACAGTCCTACAGTGACCTCCATTAAGTGGTGGCCTGGTGGGCGTAAGTAAATTTCCTAACATTTTTTGGATGTTTAAAAAATTTTTGTTTGGGCTGGAGAAATGGCTCAGCGGTTAAGGCACTTGCCTCCAGTGCCTAAGGCCCTGGGTTCAATTCCCAGGACCCACATAAGCCAGACCCACAAGGTGGTGGCCCTGGTGCATTTTCTCTCTCTCTCTCTCTCTCTCTCTCTCTCTCTCTCTCTCTCTCTCTCTCTCCATCTCTATCTCTCTGCTTGAAAAAAAATTTTAAAAAAAGAATTTTTGTTTAATTTATATAAAAGTGAGAGAGTGTGTGGGCACGCCAGGATGTCTTGCCACTGCAAACAAACTTCAGATCATGCACCACTTTGTGCATCTGGCTTTCTGTGGGTACTGGGAAATCAAATCCGGGACATCAGGCTTTGCAGGAAAGTGCCTTTAACTACTGAGCTATCTCCTCAGCTTGTTTTCTTTTTTGCAGGGGGGGGGTGGTGGTTTGAGGTAGGGTTTTTTTCTAGCATAGATTGAACTGGAATTCACTATGTAGTCTCAAGCTGATATCGAACTCATGGTGATCCTCCTACCTCTGCATCCAGAGTGCTAGGATTAAAGGTGTGTGCCAACACGCCCGGCTTGATATTGCATTGTGATAAGAAAAAAAATCTAGCTTGCAAAAAAAAAAATGAATATTTCTGGATGTAATAACCTAAAGCCTCCCTTGTCCCATATAATGGACTGGGGTACTGAAACTGATCTCTCTGTGCTTTCCAGTACATTAGCCACTGGCCACATAAGGTTGTTAGGCAGTTCAAATATTGGTAGCTGTAGGAGTAGCAGTGTAGCCCAGGCCAACCTTGATCTCATGTGGTCCTCCTTCCTTAGCTTTCAAGCCTGAGCCACCATGCACAACTGGATTGCTTTTTTTGTTGTTGTTGTTTTGTTTTTCGAGGTAGGGTCTCGCTCTAGTCCAGGCTGACCTGGAATTCACTCTGTAGTCTCAGGGTGGCCTTGAACTCAAGGCAATCCTCCTACCTCTGCCTCCCGAGTGCTGGGATTAAAGGTGTGCACCACCACGCCCGGCTTGGAT
>PVHP010024898.1:0-26042 GCA_004024765.1 Zapus hudsonius
GGCTATTATTCGAACTGGTGCTGAGCTAACTCTTTTATGGACTTCAGTGTGCCCCCCAGGCACAAGCCCTGCGCTGCCCCTCTTCCAGGGTTTTGCAGGGCTTGCTCTGGCGTTGCTGACAGCTGTCCTGGACCCTCTCCCCTCCCTCATGGAGGCCCAGAGCTCCAGAGCCCCTGGCTGGGAGGCAGCGGTCACCTGGGAAGAACGTGCTTCTGTTCTCTGCAGTCTCAGCGATCAAGTTCAAATGTCTGTTCCTTCACTCTGACAAATTCTCCAACCTCAGTTTCTCTTACCAGTAATAACAGCGTCTTTGTTCCGCTGCGATGAGAATGAAGCAGATACGCGAGTGGAAGAGGCTTACTCACAAGATGCGTTCATGACTTGGGAATTACCAATTACTCTGGGGACCAAGAAGTCACCACGGAGAAGCAGCCACAAAGGCCCAGAGAAAGTTTACAAGACTAATTCTGTCAACAATGAGCTTGTAAGTGAGTAGAGCCTGGCTAGATGGACCTACTCCGACCTGCAGGGAGGGACTAGAGATCCGCCCTCTGCAGCATCCTGGACTCCACGCTTGGTGGGGCATCCAGGCTGTTTCCAGAATTCCAGGCTGCGGGGCTAAGTGCCCTACCCACTCAGAGTCCTCCAAGGAGTCTTGCTGGCTACCACAGATGACAAGGTTGCCTAGTTAAAGGACCTTGATCCTGAGCAAGGCCACCAGCTCCAAAGATGGGGAGCCTATGGCTATCCAGCTCAGTGGTCCCCATGGCTGCCCTGTGCTTGGGTCTTGGAGAAGTAATTGTGTCTTAGTTTAAGCAGGGGCTACTTGTCCTCAGAAAGCTGACACACTGGGGCAGAAGTAGGCTGTCTCCTCATCTCAGGCCACTGTCAAAAAGCCTAGGTCTGCATGGCTGGCCTCAGGCAGAGGAGGTGCTTGGAGGTGCTCCCGGTGGAGTGGGCCTCTGCTAGTTCTTGATTTGGCCCTGGCAGTGGTGAAGGGGCCTACTCTTCGGGTTGTGGGTTCCCACAAAGAGAGCCTTTGGACCATCCAGAAGCCACCTCTTAGGCCTGTGAGGTAGACCTTTTTTGGCCCCCTTCACTGACTCAGAGTTAGAGAGCCAGCTAGCAGAGGGGAGCAGGCTTGTTACAGACTCCATTGGAGCCACCCAGTCTGTGCCTCTGCACTCCAGATCCACCCCACCACCATGGAGAAACTATTTCTGAATTCCAGTTGCATAGACCCCAGCAGAATTTGGAGGAGACCCCTCCTGGTTGGCCCTAACACCAGGAGGCGAGGGCTTTCAAGATTAGGTTGGGGCCACCAACTGGCTCCCTACACTCAACTGGGACCTCAGGGATCTGGAATCCTGACTTCCCTCCCTGCTCATCCCAGCAGTGTCCTGGAACACCTCCAGGAGACCCAGGCTGGGATCAGATGCCCTCTAGCCCAGGGGCATCCATCTGCTCCTGGCTCTCCCAGGTGCTCCAGGCACTGGGGTTCAGAGCACTCAATCCTAGGTACCCCTACCCATCTGCTTGGGCGCCCCACACTCCCAGGCCCAGCTCTCAGCTCACTCACCACCAGAGCGCTAATGTGGACAACTCAAACTCTGCCCTACCTCATGGGCCTTTCAACACAAAACACCGAGGACTCCTTCTTCTCAAAGGTCCTGAAGGTGAGGCAAAATTCCCTTCTTCCTGACTATGAAGCCCCCACTCACTGGCCTTTACTTTGGGGGGCAGGAGGCTGAAAGTATGTTTCGAGTTGCCTGTTTTGTCTCCCTACATCCCCTTCATCACCACCTGCTCCACAGACTGACCCATCCATCCCTTGAGATGCCCCTTATGGTAAGTTCTCAGGAGGGCCATGGGGTGAAGATGAGGGAAACTTGCCACCCCCTCCCCACCCCTGTGCCCTTCTGCAACCTGTGGCTCAGGGCTTTTATGTCTCAAAGCAAATTTTGTAGGAACCAGCCTATGGTCGCTGATTGGGTTCTGCTCCCTTCATTCGGTTTCTCTAGGCTGCCTGGGCAGAGGACTTGGTGAGGACCCTGGTTCGTGGACGCTGGGAAGGGGGCAGAAAGGAGTTGTCCGCACTCTAGTGCTCTGGCTTCAGTCGTCTGAGCCCTCAAAGGTGCCTAGCAGACTCTAGGTGGTGACTGAGAGGTGAGGTGTTTCCTCGACTAGGGAGGAGAGGTCCCAGGGAAGTAGATGGGGATGGTGGCGGGCCCATGAGAGCTGTTTTGTGAATGCCAATAGAAGTGGTTTTCACAGGCAAGATCTGTATATTTCTTCCAGTGGGGCGAATGCCGTGGGAGCAGCAGCTGGAACTGGCCTATCCAGATTTGTGCAGCTTCCCTAACTCCATTTACCTTTCTTTCTCCAGGTTAGCTGTGCAAGGGAGAAGGAAGTTGGGTGCGTTGGATTGTCTTTACAAAAAACTGGCACCCTGCCCCCTATTGGCACTTTAGAGCTGTCCTCAAACTCCCAAGTATTTCACCTGGGTGAACACTAGAGGGGGTGCTTTGGGTGGGATTCTTTCTCAGCTGCCACCTCAGGCAGGGACCATCTCTGTCTCCGAGACCAAGCCGTCTTTCCAGCAAGCCCCTGGGCAAAGCCAGGTCCCGGTGCTTGCAGGCTATCTAGCAGGACTAGCAGCCCTCAGAGGTACCAATGTGTGGTTGTGATCTGCATGTTTCTTGGAGAAAAGTCTGGTGTGAAAATACACATTTGCTGGAGGGGTTCAGCTGTACATTATCTTACACATGTATCTATGGGTAAATGCCTGAAGATGTGAGGGAAAATGAATTGAGGCCATGTGCTTGTTTGTGTGTTTGTGAATGAAAACGTGTGTGACAAAGCCTGTTTCCTTAGGCAGCCACTGTGTGAGTTCTAGTGCCATTCAAAATGAGTGGAAGATAGCAGCTCGCAATAATTGTGAATTGAATTAATGCTAAATATGAGTGTGGGGTTGGAAAACAAGAAGCTAGGAGCGATGGTGCCCGATAGAGAGGCTACATTGTGCTGATCTTACCTCTGGAAGTTAAGTGTGGAGAGAGTGGTCTCTGCTATAGCAAGGGGCATCACTAAGCAGGTTCTTGGTACGTTCCAGACCTTTGAATAGCAACCTGGCTGTTCATCCTTCTAGGAAGCAGAAGGTGGGCTGCTCAGGCCCTAGAAGTGCAGATCAATTCCTGGAAGCACTTGAATTGTCTCCTTAAAGTGGAATCTCTCCTAAGAGCTTCCTGCAGCCGCTGAGGTTGAAATTTCTCTGGGGGTGCAGCAGTGTAGGTCCAGGTGGAGGACTCCAACCTAGATGTATACTAGATGCATACTCCCAGTCTGGATATTCATCTTGAACTCTAGGTCTGCAGAGGTGTAGGCTCCCATGGTAATTAAGTCACCCAAATGGCCCGAGTCCTAACAGGAAGAAATTATTGATTCTCAAAATATCAGAGAGAAAAAGATCTTTGGTTTTACCCTGATTAAATCAGGAAGTGTTGATTATATCAGAAAGGAAAAGTCTTGGGCCCTAGGGCACCAAAAATACCTCTTCCCTCTATACCTTCCAGTCTGGGTGGGCAGGCGCCTCCCTTGGAGTCCTGGTCACCGAGAAGCAGCAAATTCAGTAACCACAGCCACTGTGGATCTACACTGAAAAGCCTCAACTTCTTCCTTGCAGTCTTGCTGGTGTCATCTGCCTGGACCCGCTTGGACACGAGCACATCATTAAAAGGGAGCCCCGGGAGCCAGAGGGAGCGGGGCAATGGATTGATTTACAGCCAGAGAAGCACCTGCAGCACACCAAGAAGGCTCCCTCCTCAGATCAGAGGCACCCACTTGCTCTGCAAAACTCACCCTCTACCCCATGTCCTCTGGCTTCCTCCTCCCCTGTCATCCTTCACTTCCACAGCAAACTGCCAGAAGCACCATGTTCTACAGTGGGATGGCGCTGCGATCCTGGAGCCCAGGTCTCAGCAGCAGCCTGAAATTATCACCCACAGTCTTCGTGAGATCTCACCTCACCCACAGTCTGTGTGAGATCATCTCACCTCACCAGAAGTCTGTGGGACACAAAACTTAGCCATCTCATCTATTCCCACATCTTCACACAGGAGACAGGAGTACCAGCTGTGCACAGAGTCTAGTTTCCTCCCTGCCCCTCTCAGGTGAAGTCAGGCAGGGTTCTGCCTGTTTGGAAACAGGTTCTTCTTTCCCAGCATCTGCAGGGAGCTTTTTCAAGAAAAGAAACTAAGCTCTTTAGAGGAGGAGGCCTCAATTTTTTCTTTCCTTCACTTCACCTGGCTAGAGATACGGTGGGAAGAAGGCTGGCCACTCCAGATTCCTAGGACTGACCAGAGCATTGGTGCCTAGAACGCCCGCCCGGGGAAGTCCAGTCCCTGTAGGGAAATCAGACACAGTTGCACTTCCGGCCAGCAGGACTCAAGGCAGATATATCCATATATATATATTTATGATTTCTAATTTTATTATAAAATAAAAGCAGAAATATCTCCCGATGAACATTCACATGAGGGCATCACAGGGAAACGGCAAGTCTGCGGCTCCAGAGGCACAAAGGGCAGAGAGCACTGGCGGCCACAGTTCCTGGAGGAGGAGGAGGAGAGCCAGCAGCAAGAGAGATGGGGAGAGAGGGGGAGGGAGAGAGAATTGTTCTGGGGTGTCTGGGGCGCAAGCCTTTCTCAATCATTTATTTGTCAAAAAGCTGACAACTGGGGATCACACGGTTAGGGTGAGGGACCTCTGGGGACAGCCTTTTTGGAGCGGCCCAGGTAGTTCAAAGGCTCTGCCTGGCCTTCTGCCTCTTTCCACACTCCCAGAAAGTGAGGGACGGGAAGCTGCAATCTGACAACCAGAGTGAAGAAAGACTGAGGTTACAGACTGAGAGGCCAGGATAGAGTGTAAGAGGAGAGAGGGAGAGAGAGAGAGAGAGAGAGAGAGAGAGAGAGAGAGAGAGAGAGAGAGAGAGAGAGAGAGAGAGAGAGAGAGAGAGAGACTGAGAGTGGTCCAGAATTCTAGAGGGAAAGCAAGAATGGGAGAAAGAGAGAGAACGGGGCAAAGCAAAAGCAGTGAAGCGGAGGAAAGGCCAGAAAAGGGAAAAGAAGGGAGAACAGAAAAAAGAGAAAATGGAGGAGGAGAACGGGAATGGAATATAATTTATTCCCTTGCTTGGCTCAAGACACGGTCCCTGGCCTCCGAAAGATCTCAAACAACTTGTTGAAGAAAAAAAAAATCCTGCAAAGTGCCCCAAGCAAACAGCCATCCGCTCAGTCCTATCTGCGGAGCCGCCCGTCCAGTCGGCCGGTCTCCGGGTACCTGAGGCCGGCAGGGCAAGCGCCAGGAGCCGCCATCCGAGCTCTAGGAGCCCAGGTCCACGAGGTTGGCCGACATGGGGTTGAGGATGGAGTCCTGAAGGCCGTGGTGGTGCTGCAGCGGGTCCCCGCCGCCCCCGCCCGGCACGGGCACTGCGCTGGGGCCCTGGGGGTGGCCCAGGCTGTGCAGAGAGGGCAGCCCGGGAGGCGGCGGCGGGCTGAGCAGCAGCGCGGGGCTGGACGACGAGTGGTCCGGAGTCCCCGACGGGGTCTTCTCGTCTTCCGAACTGCCTAGCACGGACTTGCCGCTCCCGTTGAGTGAGGAAGCCAGGGGGTTGTGGCTGCTGGAGTTGGAGTTCTCACTGTTCTCCCTGCAGGCGCAGGACCAAAAGGAAGGATCAGTAGAGGGAAATCGAGGCCACTCCGAGCCCCCTACCCCCACCCCAGACCCAGTGCCTGCCACTCATCTCAGGACTCAGAGGGACTGAGGCCGCTCACTGGTTGTCTTTTCTGGCAGTTCTCACTCCTCAAGATTCAGGCCTTTCTTGTCCCTAAGCACGGACCTCGCAGTTCTCAATGTCATGACTACCTTGGTGTGTTTCCTATCCGCTATTTCTTCCCAGGGGCTGAGGCGTGGAGCCCGGTGTCCCGGAGTTGGGGAAGGGGAGCAAGAGAAGCTGCCTGGAATTTCAGACCACTTGGGCTCCTCAAGCTGGGTTTGTGGGATAGAAGCAGAGGCAGGAGCATGTAAGACTTGGAGATATCCAGACTTCCGGAACCATCTGAAGTTGGTTATCTCACAGACCTTCATTTGCCTTTGCTTTTCTTTGCCGGAGGGAAACTCTGGGTTGGGGACAGGCACGGAGCTCTCTAGAAAGTCCTTTCCCAGACTCCAAACCAAGCAGCCCCTCCCCAGAGAGATGGTTTTGGCTGAGCCCAAGGATCAGGCTCCAAGAGTAGAAGGCTCCTTTCCCCTAGAAGAGTGAACACTTCAGCCAGGAGAATGGAAGCTGAAGCCTGACGGGTAGCTTCTGGGAGAAGCAAGAAGGAAGAGTGGGTTGGCTAGTCCTGGCGTGGACATTTCCAACCCTAACCAGAAGCTTGGGGACAGAATTTTTAGCTCTCACCTGGGGCCTGGCAGAAAACCCAGTTCTTCAGGAGTCTGGACTCAATGCCAGTCTGGGCGATGGAACCAAGCACAGAGAACACAGTCCCTGCCCTAATGTGGACATTTGAAATCCAGTTAGAATCTCTTTCTGGCTTCCCAATAGCTTCTCTTCCTAATATCTTGGGAAGGAATCCACAGGGTTCACAGTTGACACCGTACTGCTGTGGCTACTCCAACTTCAAAGTTTTAAATATCAAGGTCTAGTCCGCAGCCCATCCATCTGTTACCATCGGTCAGCACCCTTCCCCTGGACCCGGATCATTCAAACTCTTCACTGAACACGTCCCACACAGCACCTAACTCAGGTGTCTGCTGTTACCATATCCTGGATTCCGTTTTCCCTACCATCCCCTTGTTCAGATTTGGAGTTCTGAAGGGTTTCAGAGCAGGCAGTCATAAAAGCCTCCTGGTCAACTCTTAGCAAGCCCTGATTTCCCTGTAGACATTTAACCCCCAGACCTTTTGCAGGCTCGGCTCACCCTAAAACACACAGCAAACTTCCCATCAATGGGAACAGGGTCTGAAGAGAGAGAGAGAGAGATGTCGGGGCCTGCCAGGTCTGAGAAGGGTTGCTGGATCCCACAGGATTAAAGGGGGACACGTGTTTGTCTTTTCTTCCAAAACTGACATCCTCCTTGGGCCTTGCACCTTAGTCCTTTCCATGCGGGATAAAGTAATTCCCATATCCAGACAAGGAATATTCTTGTTTAACAGTCCCTTCATCAACCAGACCATCCTGGGGAGGTTCCAATCTCAGCCCTGACCTCTAGGCACACTGTGACCTGGAGGTCAGTAGAGCTGAGGGAAACTCATGAGTAGAAACTGATTTCCACCCAGTTAGAAATCAACAGGCAACTTGCTTAGACACGGGCCTACGCGCAGTGTTGCCTACCCAGTCCTTGGTCTTTCGCCGGATCCACGCCCTGAGTGCTCACAAATTCTCCACTTTTGTCCACAAGCGACCGGGGAATAAGTGGGCAGTTTATTGCACTACTTTGCCCGCTTTAGACAAACCTCTGTCGGCTCTGGGTGCAGCGAGACCAAAGGATTCTCCGGTCCGCGCGGGGCCGCGGGGCTTTGGCTAGGACTGGAGGTCCAGTTTGCGCCTCTGTTGGAAATAGGCTCCCTCCCTCCCCAGACCCCTCTGGGGTCTCCCTCGGCCGGGAAGCTCTACTTACTCGTACCTTTCCTTGGCCTCGGCCGCCCGGTCGCGCTGTCTCCGGTTCTTGAACCAGTTGCTGACCTGCGTGGTGGTGAGGCCCGTGGCCTCGGCCAGCTCGCGCTTCTCGCGTGGAGACGGGTACGGGTTGTGCGCGTACCACTCGCGCAGCACGCTGCGGCTCTTCTCCTTGAAGCAGTAGCTGGTCTCCTCGCCGTCCCAGATGGAGCGCGGCAGCGGGAACTTGCGGCGCACCCGGTACTTGCCCACGGCGCCCAGGGGCCGGCCGCGCAGCTTCTCCGCCTCGATGTAGTGGGCCTTGAGCCACAGCTGCTGCAGCTTGGCGTGGTTGTGCGGCGAGAACTGGTGGCTCTCCAGGATCTTGTAGAGCTCGCGGAAGTTGCCCCGATGGAAGGCCACCACGGCCTTGGCCTTGAGCACGCTTTCATTTTTGTGGAGGTGCTCGCAGGCGGGCAGCGACCACAGGAAGCGTCCCAGCCGCTCGATGTTGCCGCCCTGCTGCAGCACCTCGCACACGCACGCCACTTGCTCCTGCGTGAAGCCGAAGGTGGGCAGCATGGACATGGTGCCGCCTGCGCCCCCGGCCCGCGCGCGCCCTCACCGCGCCGCGCCGTCCCGCATGGGCTCCCCCGCGCCGGCCGTCGCGGCCGAGAGGCGGGTCGGGGCCCCCCGGGCCAGGCGCCCGCTCCCGGCGACTCCCCGATCGATCACTGCGCGACGTCCTCGCGCCGGCCGCGGGTCCCGCACCGCGCCGCGTCCCCGCCGCCCGCGCGCCGGGTCCGCGCCCTCGCCCAAGCCCGGGGGCCGCCCAGGGCGCCGCTCCGCATGCTCCGCACCCGCCCGCCGCTTCCGCGCCCGGCTTCGCGATGGCTCTCCCTCCCGCGGAGCTCGCTCGCAGCTTTTTTAATAATATTATTCTAAGCGGGCAAGAGGCGCGGCGGCCCGCGCCCTGATTGGTCGGGTTATCTGACCCGGGGCCTGCCCGCGCCAGACAATAGTCGAGTCAAATTATTCGCCATGGAGACGCTGTCAGTCAACGGTAACCCGACCCCCGAGGGCCAGGCTGCTCCCCCAGCCGCTCCGCTGACAGATCGTGGGGCTGGGCGCCGAGCGGAGGGCCGCGGGAGCCCAAGCCCCGGGCACTCGCGGAGCCTGGGAGGCCGGAGGGGCCGGGCCGGCGAGGACGCCCGTGATCGACGGGGCGGACGCCCCAAGAACCGGGGAGGAGAGGGGGGCCGAGTGGGGGCGCGCGAAGGAGAGAAGGGGAGGACTAGGTGGGAAGGGGGGAGAGAAGACCGGAAATCGGAGGACTTTACTGGAGTACCTGGCAGGAAGGGGTGGGAGAGGGGTAGAAGGAGCCTTCAAGGGGGGAGACATTGGAAGACAGCTATTAGGAAAGGGCCACTCCGCAGCCTCGCCCAGGCTTGGCCAGGCGCTCTGGCTCCCGCCGGGTCACCGCGTCACTCTGAGGTCGCTGTCCTCGCGCGGACACCGTGACCCCCGCGGGCCAGTGGGATGGAGAAGTTGGACTTGCTCAAGGACAGCTCCAAGATTCTGACTTTTCCTGCTGCCAATGCCCCACCCCCATGCTAGAAAGCCGGGACCCCAGCTGTCCCCCAGGGAAAGGGGGAGGAGGTGGGAAGAGAAGTGAGGGAATTGGCCCCAGTCCGACGCCTGGATCCCGCCTTCCCGCCCCGTCCTAGCCGGGCTGTCTGCCTCCTGGCCGGTACCGCCCCTACCCGGCGCTCGGCTCCTCATCGGGCGGGGACTCAGACTTAACCCCACTGGTCCCACGGCCCTAGAAACTCCCGGCAGTTCCGTGCGGCCTCGGTCAAACCCTGGACGCGGAGCCCGCAGACAGGGAGTGTAGGGTGGCTGTGGCGCTTCCTGGGGGCCTGGGGCGAGCTTCCCGCTTCACGTGGGCTCAGGCTCCTGGTTGCTTCAGCCTGAAAACCGGGATGAAAGTTCCAGGGTGTGAGCCTTACTAGGCTGGGGGGTGGCTTTTTTGTAAACATGCCATGCAGGTTATCTGGGAGAAGGGCGCGCGTGAAGGAGGAGGAAGGGGTGGTTATGATGGAGAGATGTTTTTTAGAGCTTTGAAAAGCTCAACTTGCACTTTCTATTTCCGTGTTTCCCTCTCTGCTCCTGCCCAGCTGTTGGAGGCTGCGAGCTTCCAGAGACATTCTTAATGCCAAGACCCAAGCTAACACAGATCTAGGCTCTGCTCGGAGCCTGGGGCTATGACATCCAAGTCTAGGGCACATTCTTGCTCCCACCCCTGCAAGCTTTCAAAGATGGGTGTGTTGAGATGGAAGCGCTGGAATGGGAGCCCAGAGGCCTGGTTTCCACCTTCGACTTGAGTTCTGTGAGTAAAGCACATATTTTATTCTTTCAAGGATTCAGTATGATTTCCCAAACTTTCCCTGAAAGTCCTCTGGTGTGATGCAGCCTCAGAAGTTCAGAGCCTGGTCCCTCCCAGAGCCTCAGAAGTCCTTCAGGACTTCCATGCCTACAGGCCCATCTACCCTAGACAGGTAGGTGCCAAGCCAGCACCTTGCAGAAATCCAGGCAGCGTCACCATATACTTCTGTGGGTAGGGATGGACCCAAATGTGTCCAGACTACTTTATCCACAGTCCTATGACTCCCTAGTTTGTCCTTGAGATAAATATAAGCACTCCAGAAGACATGCAAAAGAATGTACTCCAACGAAGTACAGTCTATTACGCTCAACTCCAACAAAGGATGACCTACCCTTTCCAATACCTCTCCTAGCCTCATGTTTAAAAGGATTCAGCTGGCAGACTGGTCCCACTCTTGGCAAGATCTGGTCAGGGATGAAGGGGAACATCTTGATTGGATGTGGGTGGATGGAATCATGTATTATCTCAGTGTGAGAAATGGGCCCATTTCTGGTGTGCTAAGCTTCATTCTTTCCATTATGAGCTGGGGCCTGGGTGATGCTTAAATCCCAGCCCGTTCTGGGCTAAGGTTGGATTAAGAATATTAACATTGAAAAAAGTGAGTGTTCTGTGCAACCTCAGCCCCAGCTGTACCATAAATGAGCCCCTCATTGGAGCTGCCCAAGCTCAAGGTAGGTAGATTTTCTATGCTTTTTCTGGAGTTCAGAGCCTGGTCCCTCCTAGAACTGCCACTTTGCTGTCCCCAGACCCTAAACTCAACCATCTGCCTTGGCAGTAATCAGAGCCAGGCTCACGAAGGACCTGCCACCCTGGATGCCATATGAAAACTCATTTCTGGGCAGTAAGCACAGAAACCCGCAGCACCACTACCCAGTGAATGAGTGTGATATGATATTAGCTACCCAGCCCCCATGTTTGTAGGAAACCAGTTCTAGCAGGTCTGGGCCAGAACTTCTTGGCAGCAGGGCTGTGGTGGATGCCTACCCTAAAAAGGTTTTGTGCTCTGCTAGGGTCTCTACACACAGAGCAGTCCCTCTGCGCCTGGCCCCTCCCTCCACATTGTCACAACACTTGGTAGGTGTCTGGGCAGGGATCTGATAGACGCCAGCGTGACTCTAAGACTATTTCAGCCCCCAGTCCCAGCGCTTCTAGCAGCTGCTTAAGAGGCCCGTGGGTGCCAGGTGCTTTGGGTTCACCCCACCTGTTTCCAGAGTTCCTGTGCCTTTCTCTCCACGTAGATGCACACTCGAAAGGCTTGCTCTAGACGTTTTTAACAAGCACTGGCAAGAGCAGCTCCGTGGCCAGCACGAAGGAAACTTAGAAACCTTTGGAATTCGGGGCTTCATTGATGGCCTCTTGCACTCTAAGCTGCACGGGAAGTCCCTAGGGAGGATTAGAATTTCTGGTGGGTGGGGGTGCCCAATGAGCTCATGCCTACAGGATGCCTTTCCCCCAGACTTTTGGGCAGGGACAGTCTGAGGCCTTTGTTATTTTGGGGGGCAGGAAATTTGCGGGGCAGAGCCCGAAGTCTACCACTGACCCGCACCCATTGACTAGCTGAGATAGGCTGCACCCACTAGCCGCCACACGGCTTTCCCAAGGCCTTTCCTCTTTGAATCGGAACCATTTTGAACCGGATCATCTACTGGGAAGGAGTAACTTGCGGGCCATTTCCAAGGCCACCGACCAGAAGACCCTCGTTGGTGGCACGAGGAAGGAGTGGCCTTTCCCAGAGAATGAGCGCATGGGTGCGCGTCCCCAGCCTTTATTTTCCAGGCCAGAAAGGCTGCGGAAATCCCCCAGACTCAGAGGTCTTCCGCCTCGGACGTTCGGAATTGGGGGGGGTGCGTCGCCCAACCTGGAGGTCTCGGGGTTCTCTCTCGGTTCCGAAGACATTCTGGAAGCCCTCTTTCCTGGCCACACACGCTAATCAACCCGCGTAGACGGGGCGGCGCGTTTCGTTGAAAGCGGGCCGGTGGCGCAGGATCGGTTTGCGTTTCGGTGTCACCACACCTGTCCCTGGCACCGAGGGTCTGTCGCGTCCCAACGGGCGCTGCTGGGTATTTACAAACCTGGGCACTCCACAGCTTTCTGTCGGTCAACGTTCAGGGAGGTCGAGGCGCTGACAGACTGGGGCCCTGGGCTCGAGTGGCCGCACGTGGCTGGGACGGTCACAGGTCCCCAAGGGTCGCAGCATCTCGCATCCCCGGGTCGCCGCTGCCCTAGGTGTCCCTCGCTAGAGGCCCACGCGGAGGTTTCTTCTTATTACATATTTTTTGATCTTTCAAGGTAGGGTCTCGCCCTAGCCCAGGCTGACCTGGAACTCACTCTGTAGTCTCAGGCTGGCCATGAACTCTGGACAATCCTACTGCCTCTGCCTCTGGCTCCTTAGACAACGGTTTTGAGGCCATGGCCTCACCGGGGATCTTGTTCAAACGAAAAGAGAGAGCGCAGAGGTTCGGGGTGCGTTTACGGGGCCCGCGGGGCGCAGGATCGCTCTGGATGTGTCGGCCTCGGGCGGGCGGAGAGGCCGGGCGGCCGGCCTTCCACGCCGCGGCCCGGCTCGCGCTCGCGTCCCCGGCCCGGCGGGCCTCCCGACGCCGCCCGCCCGCTCCCGGCCTGGTCTCGGCGCCCGGTCCGGCTCGGGAAGCCGCCGAAGTCCGCCGCGAGTGCGCCGCCACGCGGCGGGTCCCCGAGGTCATCTCTGCGGGCGGCTTTGCGGTTCCCCCCCAGCGGAGGAGGGAGACCCGCAGCACCCACCGCCCCGGTGCGCCGGCAGGGTGGGCAAGAGCGGGCGCACGCACTTGCGCACCGCCCAACAGGGTCTGAACGCAGCAGTGTTGGAGGGGGACAGACACTAGCTGTCCTCCAGATCTTGTAGTCCTGGAGCACCCAGGGGATGGGTGCCTGAAGGCCCGATGGGATCTGACTGACACCAACAACTGGGAAGTGACCAGGTCAGTCCCAGAGGGGACTTTCTTCCTCTCTTCCTCCCGCTCTGGCTCCTCTTCCTAGGGGACGTCCTGGACAGCTGAAGGCTTTGCTTCAACCACTGCGCTGAGTGCTGGGGTTTCCTTAGAGCCTTAAAAGCTGCAGACAGAACTTGCAGCGCTTAAAGTCTCAGGTTCATTGCCCACAGCGTTCCATGGGCTGCAGGAAACTTTTCTAAATTGAAGGATTTTAGTTTTTCTGGGGCTTCTGTCTTTAGTTGCATTACTTTACAAAAATCCTCTGCAGGCAACGGGTAGATCAAGTTTCCTGTAAGAAGTGACTTTTTTTTTCTTTCTTCATCTTTCCATTACCTGTGAGAAACTCTATCTGGGAGAGGGGATTCCTGACTTGGCACTTCTCTCTCAAACGGTATCGATTTTTAATACCATTAATTACAATGCATCGCCCCACTCAACAGTGACACCCAACCCCCCCCCCAGCTGGTGACTGCTCTTGGCTCTCCTGATTTATCTGGGTGAGGGGCTACTCTCAGCTGGCCATTGCAGGAAGACACTGGGGAGTTCCCACCATTACTATGAACTACGTGTTTAGCGAACTTTCTCTGGAATGCACCAAACAATTGTTTATTCAGTTCTACTAACAACCATTGGATACTCACTATGCAGTGGGCCCATTTTCTTTTCTCTTCTTTCCCTCCTTCCTTCCTTCCCTTCTACCACTTCTTCCTCTTTCTCCATCTCCTCTTCTTCTTTCCCTCCTCCTCCTCTTAGCATGGGATGGGGCTGTTGCAGAGGGAGGTTCTCATAGATGAGTTCTGCACACACAGTGGCACTCTGAATTGTGACAACTTTGTAGAACCTCTTGGTTCCAACCATTCTAATACCATCTCCCTGTCAGCATATGCTCACACATCGAAAAAGGAAGCTCCATGGAGCAGAGATTGTGGACTTTAGCATCAGGCAGAGGTGTGTTTCAAGAATCTATACCTAACACTTTACTAAGTTCCTTAAGCTCAATGTATTTTGTTCCTTTTGCAAAATGGACAAACGAGCCCAGTGCATAAGCATCCAATAGTTGTTTGTAGAGCTGAATGCAATTGAACTCCAGATGCATGTGGCACCTTGTGCATCTGGCTTTATGTGGGTTCTGGGGATTCAAACCTGGGTCCTTTGGCTTTGCAGGCAAGTGTCTTAACTGCTAAGTCATCTCTCTGTCTCCTACATAGGCATTTTAAAAGCAATAAACAACTCACCAGTTTTAAATTGTACACAGAGTATCCTGATGAAATCTGAAGCTGTCCTTCTGTGGCCCATCGGGAATGCTTTGTCCAGCCGTATACACCACACTGCACAGTGTATAGCGCTCACCCACGAGTCATTTACCAACTGTCTCCACCACCAGACCACCTGTACAGGTAACCCTTTCTTTACTTAGTAATGGCCTCAAAGCACAAAAGTAATGATGCTGGAAAGTTTATTCTTGCACTTTATTTGTGAATGAATTAAACTTTATCATAAGTATGTATGTATAGGAGAAAACAATGCATATATAGCTGTGCTTTCAGGTATGCACTGTGTGACTTGGAACATATCTCCTGAAGTCAAGTGGGAGATTACTACTGTACTTCAGTAAGCTCTTGGATTAAGTGTCAAAAAGAAGATTTAGTTTCCATTTGACAAATACAGAGTCTCTGCATACATGTAGGTATAAATATAGGTACACACATGTGCTCAGATATAGGACCACAGGTTCTTGGGAGCGGCTGGAAAGAAGGAAAGGCACACACTAGAAGACCAGCAGGGTTTCTGTGGGCTTTGGAGTCAGGTAAGGGAGTTAAGTCCTCCTTCACCACTCAGTATCAGTGTGACCAAAGACAAGCAACTCAATCTTAGGGAGTCAGTTTTCTGGTCTGGGGGAGAAAGAAATTAAAAGCAAACACAACAAACACCTTGCTTCTATGGTTTAGGAAGAGGAGATGAGCTAATGTATGCAAAGGCTGGACAGCTGTTCTGAAACCAATGTTCTGAGCACTTAGCTGCCAGGATGTTTTGCATTATTAGATGGTCTTTCCAGGATTTTGGTCTCATTAGAACTATTCCCAGAAAGCAAAAGACAGCTGCCTGTAAGCGTGACATTGCATATTCTATTCCTATGGGCTTGAGACGGGAATTCTCCTTGTGTGGGTCAGCTCTCAGGGCTGAACACAAAGCAGATCCTACTGAGAGCTCTGCAGTTGTTTGTGGGTTGTGACTGTGGCCAGGAGAATATCTACTGACTCTCCTTCTCTTCCCTGATTCCTTCTCTTACCTTGAAATAGAGCCAGACATATCCATTAAAATAAGGCATAGGTGCCATGTTTGTACAGAGTAATGTTCAAATGTACAGCGGGTGTGACAATTCTATACAGTGAGTATAATTAGCCTTTGTAGATGAGGAAACCGTCTCAGATAGGTTAAGCAACTTGACCAAGATTATACAGTTAATCTAGAACACCTGGAATTTCATCTGATACCAAAACTAATAGTACAACCCCAAGCCCGAGCTCCTCTATTTCCCCTTCTGGTGGGCGGCACCGTTGTGAGAAGCAGGCTGTGGAGCAGCACCCTTAGCCTTGCAGCTGGTGAAGCCTGGCCTTTCTCATGGCCCCACTGACCTGGTATCCATTACACTGGAGAGAGCCTGAGGCACTGGGAGAATTAGTGTCTTACTCAAGCCCTGTTCATAGAAATCCACTCTGATTTCATTTCAGATGAAATGAAAGAATCGATGTCCTCGGGAGGTGTTAACTTGGATGTGGAGAAGAGCTGGAATGCTCTCCTTTCTCTGCTCCCCTCGGGCCTCCTCCGTTCTTCCCTCTCTGAAGAGGAACTCTCCCAGTTCATATTTCTTTTGATACCTCCAGCCTTTGCTGTGTCTTCCTGGTTCTAGAACTCCAAACCCTGGGCCCCTGTGGAGTGGAGGAGGAGAAGAGAGGAATTAGGATGGTTGAGAACCGGAGAACACTATAGGTTCAGGATGGGTCAGGTGATCCGGTCAGGTGGTGGGAGAGACTATGTGACCCACTTCCCAATTAACATCTGTGAAGCTACCTGACCAGTGTTCATGTCTCCTTCCTGGCACATAACTAAATGCTAGTTTCTTAAGCATTCCCTAGGATTGGTGCTTATTCAACCCATTCATCACCAAGCAGCAGAACCATCCAACGCAGACCCATTGTGTCTAATTTCCTCTAATGACACCCACTAACCCCAGGATGACTCTGAGACCAGCATGGATTCTGAGGTGCTTTGTTACTGGTCTTTGCTTGTGTGCCCATGCTGCCCACTTCTTACTCAGTGCTTCTGTCATCCTGCACAGTTTGTAAATGTCCTTCGTCACCTATTTATGCTCCTGTGGGCGAAGCACAAACCCTCCTTCACTGACTTTGCTCTTGGCTGAGTGACTTCTGCGTTTCCCTCATGCTACAAAGCAACACAAAGCCATTCCCAGTGTTTCACAAAATGCCAGAACCATGAGCAAAAACAAAGTTCTTCTCTTTACAAATTACCCAGTTTTGAGCATTTTGTTATAGTCTTGGAAAATGGATTAAGACATAGGAACACATCTGGTACTTCCAGAAGATGTGAAGAGTATATGGATGGACATCCACACAGCCACAAAGAGTCAAACAGGAGCACCCACACGTACACACATGTATGCAGGCAAATACCTGTTGTCACACATGCACATGTGGGTGCACATAAATGCACTGGACTTATAATCACGAGGAGAGAAGGACACACTCGTACTCACATGTAGGAGTCATTCCTTTCGGTGCACCCCATGCCTCTGGAGAACCCCAAACCAGTACTTTATGAGAGGGTTTAGTCAGGACTTCCAGTTGTGGCTTTGGGGGAGGGTGTCTCAAGTGGTAAGAGGGGAAGTTGAAAGTAGAAAATGTAAATAAATTCAGTTACTGAATAGCATGCATTCTTAATTGGAAAAATTTGTGTGCTCAATGTGTTATAATCTTTGTGGCTACCGTGGCACGTGGCTGGGGCTGGGGCCATTTGTGAGGAATCTGCAGTTTGCAGTAGATTTTTGCTGGCCCATATTGAATCTGCGAAGTGCCAGAGGTCACATGTCACCCACATCAGTACTGGAAATGCTCACCAGCCATTCAATTAGGTTTAATCTCGTTGTGTTCTCGTCAATGAAACATAGTTTTTGCTTCTTTGCCAAAATATCAGTCTAAGGATATTTAAAGTGGGCTGAGGCCTGTGAAAGTCACTGTAAGATGTTGCCAATGGTGACAATTTTGTGATGCAGAAGAAAGCAAGATACATCTATCCCTGCGTATCACTGAGGATGAGGCCCGAGGTCAGTTGGGCAAGAAAGGATTCCTGAGGAAGGTGCCCTTGGTTAGTAGGGATTTGGACAGCAGAGGGACTAAGAAGTGCAGTGTCCAGTCAAGAGAGGCACAGATGGGCCTCTGAAGGGGTGGGGAGAGCAGGAGGAAGATATGTCTTCCCACTTTCTCAACTTCGAGGGCAGCTTCACATTGGCCTCTGTCTTGAATTTGCCCAAAGCTCTAGAAGTCTTGTGACTGTAATTGTCTTGCTCATCATGGGGCCCCTGGTCCTGTCTGGGTGCCTGGAGAGTGTCTTCCATCACCTGCTCTTCCGCATAGCTTTCCACAGCAGCCCCAGTGATTCCCCAAACCTGTCCTGGCACTCAATCACTTGACATTTCCCAGCGGTTCTTCACTGACCCAGAACAAGATGGCCAGGGCTCCTCATGACCCTCTATGCTGACTATGTGCCCACATCCCCGGCTTCCTTCTGGTCTTCAAACACATGAAACTCATCCTCACCTGGAAATGCCATCCTTGCTGCCCAGGGCTCCCTGCTGATTTCCTCCTAGCTCTTAGAGCTTGTACAATTCTCTCTCCTGGAAGAGCGACCGTGTGACAACAGGGATTTGCCCTGTTGGTTCTTGGCTGGAGCTCCACATCTGAGCACGACTCATAGTAGGCGCTCAGTGCATGCTGTTCTCTGAGAGGAGTAAATGGCACAGGCAGGACTCAGTTCCATTCGCTCCTGGAGAGAGGCGAGGAGCAACTGATGCCTTCCTACTTAGCTGTACCTGGGAAGGCCTGGGTCTCTGAAAAGAGTGATATTTCTGGAAAAAGTCATATGTTATGGACACACAGAATCGACTAATATATGCACATCTACTCTGGCCTTACTGGGAGTATTGTGGTTTGAACGTAAAATGTCTCCCATAGGCTCATGTGTTTAAATACTTGGTCCCCAGCCGGTGGCACTGTTTGGGACGATTGTAGAAACCTTAAGAGGTGGAGTTTTACTGGAGGAAGTGGGTCACTGGGAGTGGGAGTGGACCTGGGGGTTTTTATAGCCTGGCCTTACTTCCTGTTCTCTCTCTGCTCCTTGTCTGCAATGTGACAGGCTGGTTCCCCGTTCCTACCACTTGTCATTCCTTGCCATGATGGAATTTTTCTCTCAAAACTGTAAGTCAAAATAAGCCCTTCCTTCCTTAAGTTGCTTCTTGACAAGTATTTATTCAAAGATAAGAAAAGTAACTGATCCAAGGGGACAGCCCTGGATAGTAAATGCAGTTCTCTTGTAGGGAGAGGAGTGGAGGTCCTAATGTAGTCTCAGAGCCCCATGAGGCTCTTAACTTTGTGGGCTCAGAGACCTCATTGAAAAACGAACAAAGTTGTTTCTGCATGAAAATACACACACACACACACACACACACACACACACACACACGAGAAGTCGCATAGCTCCTCTACCCCGACCATTCTTAATGAATATGGAATGGTTCCATAATGTTTTTATCATAGTCACACACCCCTGGGATGAATCTCCACACCAGACACAGTTACGGGAGGAAAGGATTTATTGAAGCTACAGATCCAGGGGAAGTACCATAACAGAGAAAGAGATTGGCCCCCTTTCACAGTCTACAAGAGAGAAACCCATCACCAGCACCACACACACAATAGCAAACAGGCAGGAGGCAGAGAAAAGATTTTCTCCCCCTTTATATAGCCTTAGGGTGGGGTCTTGCAACCCAATCCCAGATTTGTTGACTCACTATCTTTGGAATTTCCCTCCTGCACTTTCCTCCCAGGAAGGAAAGTTTGTTTCTAGTTTTCCTGAGCCTCCTTCTATTCTGCCCCCTGCTGACAGGGCTTCCATCCTGTGATAAACATCAGAGACCCACCCAAGATTATTAATAAGGTTAAATTGACAACAAAACCTAACCATCACAGCTTTGTATCCAATTGAGGCTCAAAAATTTCTTTTGTTAATTTATAAAAGATGTGCAGCTTTTGTTGTGTGTGTGTGTGCTGTGCACAGACCGAGCAAGAGACCTTGGAAGGACTTCACAGGCTTCCCTGACTGCTCTGTGAGGTGGGGTCTGTGATTCAGCCCATGGTTCAGGTTGTACAGTGGATGGGTGTGGAGGTAGAGAAAGGAGTAGAACCAAGGTCTTCTTGTGTGTGACCAGTCCATCCTGTACTCAGAGCTGAGGAGCTACTGAGTTGAGGTTGACTAAACTGACCGTGGTTTCCAAGGAGATGAAGGGAAACACAAGATCCTCTCAGCCATCAGGAGGGCTTGTCATTTTGGGCCGACCTAGTACCACTGGAAGCCTGGGACCTGCACCCCTCCTCCTGGCATGATCCTGGGGGCTGGGCAGCCAGAACTGGGATGCAAGGACAGGCCGATGCCCCACCTTCCTGGCATATTATATATAGTAACACTATATGTACATATGGCAGATCAGTGATAGTCAGGAGAGGAGTTGAAGGTTCATTTCCATGTGTCCGCTCCCACGTCTCAGAGCTGGCTGGCGTCTTAGGGAGGTGTTTTCATAAGAATGGATGGGTTGTTAAAGGTTTCCTGCCTGCCCAGGCCTCCCTTCCGAGTCACACGGCTGTTATCTCCTACCTTCCTACACTTCCAAATGCACCCCAACCAGAGGAGCAGGAGCGAGTAGACCCTGCTTTCAGGAGCCTGCCAGGTGGCTATAGGAAAAGGAAGGCAATGGTTCTCAGACAGCCCCAAATGGGTATGCTCTGGGGTTTTGCGGGGGGGGGGGTCTGATTCCTTCACTAATCAGTTCTGTGAATGCCTGGAAAACATTCTTTTGAGGGAGACTTTTACATGAGATCCAACTATGTGATGGTCAGTGTTACCACCATTGTGAAACTGTTATTCAAGGGATCTTTTGTGATGATGGGGGAGGGAAAGGACATCTTCATTTTCATTGCCCTCAAACTGAAATTCAGCAGGTCCTTCAAGAATGCAGGCAGCACTCACAATGAAGGGAGTGACATGAACAAGTTCTTAAAAACATTTTATTTATTGATTTATTTATTTGTGAGGGGAATAGGCTTGCCCGGTTCTCTTGCCACTTCAAAGGAGCTTCAGATTTGTGCTCTGCTTTGTGCACCTGTGTGTGACAGAGGTTTTGTGTCTTCATAGCATTAGGACACACGGGAGGGTCCTTGTGTCCCCTGTCCCCACCCTCCTGCACCAAGTGTCTTTCCTTTCATCAAGGAATACTAAATCCCGGGGGATTAAGCTTTGTAAGCAAGCACCTTTAACTGCTGAGCCATCTCCCCAATCCTGAACAAGTAGTTTTATATCCCATAGATGCAGTGTGGGGTTTGAATGTAAAATGCCCCTCCCTCCATAGGCTCCTGAGGTTCAACACCTGATCCCCAGAGAGTGGTGCTGTCTGGGAAGGGTGTGGAACCTTTAGGAGGTGGAGGCCTTCTGGAGGAGTGGGTCACTTGGGGTGGCCGTGAAATGCTAGAGCCCAGGTCCACGTGCTCTTCCGTCTCTGTTCCTCTGTGGCCTGCCTTCCTTGCCATGATGGACTCAACCCTCTAGAACTGTAAGCCAAAATAAACTCTGTCCTCCCCTGCTTTGCTTCTGGTCTCGTGTCTGTTCACAGCATTGGGATGGTCGCTGATACATGCAGGTATCTTGACTTGCTCCCCTACTGCCAGAACTTGCAACTTAAATTGCTAATAAAGACATTCGCAGGTTGCTATATCACAATGGAAAACATTGAAAAATTTCTTTGCCTATGAGTGTAATGTGATCTGTGTGTGGTATATGCCCTTGCGTGTGCCCACGAGGCACCCTGTGTGCTCACCTGTGGTGGCTGGAGGGGAATGTTGGTTTCCCCCCTCCCCTCTGCTTTTCAGTTTGTTCTTACTAGAACTAGAGTCTCTTACTGATCCAGGAGCTTTCCTTGGTCTTTTGAATCCTGGTGATTCTCTGGTCTTTGCTCCCCACAGGACTGGGGCTACAGACCTGTGCAGCCATGTCCAGCTGTCTATGTGGGTCCTAATGATCAAACTCTATTGGTCTCTCAAGCTTCTGCAGGCACAAGTCTTCACCACTGGGCAATATCCCTGGCCCTAAAAGCATTTTTTTTTTGTGGTATGGGGGCTCTGTGCTGAGATTTGCCAGAATTGAAGTAAGAACAGTGACTGGAGCAGGTATGAGGCCTGGCTGTACATTAAGGAAGAATTTGCCTCTAATATATCGACATTTGAGTAGAATGTCTGATTACAGGCTTGCGAAGAAGGGTGGGTGTTCACGTTTCTTAGTCTAGAACTTAATGCATTCTTGAGTTAATGCTTTGTCTTTCTGAATGTAGCAATTCTCTCTTCTTTCTCCTTCCCTCCTGCCATTTATTAATCACCTATTAACTACCCCCCTGCTTATCCATCCACACATTCCTCATCATCTCCCTCCTTCTAGGGCAAAGAGCTGTGTTCACTGATGTCTTCTTGGCTTCTAGCACAGACTCTGAACATGGTAAGCTCTTTAATACAAATTTTCTGAACAACCTTCCTCATTGAGTGCTCATTCAGCCTTCACACTTGCACAGAGACTGAGCTCATTTGGTCTTGTTCATTCCTGGAACCACATCTATTTATTTAAGGAGAGGCATCCAGAATCCTCCCTCAGTTTCCCAACAGGGCCCTGGAGAATCCCCTTCCCCTCTAGTCTTGCCAAGAGCCTTGAACTTTGAGCAAAGAGTCCTGGTTGTTGGTCCAAAGTCAAGGTGTGTGGCTGGGGATGCTGGCATCCTCTGGTTTCCTTGGCAGAGGGAGGAAAAGTTCAGGCCAGGATAGCATTGGGCTTCACATTCTGCCAGGCTAGGACTCCAATCCCTTCCCACTGCACTGCAAATGAAGCCATGCTAAAAAAAACTACTTGGCTTCCATCAGAGAAAAGTCCCCCCAGATCCCCAGATCCAGGGATTTGAAGGGTTGCTTAGCAACACTGACTCCCCAGGTGAGCAGACCATTATCCAACCTGGGGATAGGACTCTCTTCTGGAGAGAGTGTTCCTGAACACATTTCCCACCCATCATCAAGGCAACCCACGCGTGCCCAGAAAGGGATTAAATTGCTCTGAGACTGAGTTCCTTTCCCTATTAAGTCACTTAATAAATGACCACATCAAGTAGCCTGAAGCGAAGCATTTCCTAAGAGGGCCAAAATCACTTTTAATTTCCAGAGCTGTGTGTTTTCTTGTGCAGCCTGGAGCTGTGGTGCACAGCCTGCCATCTGAGAAACACTTCTTCACAGTGTCATAAGGACGTGTCATGAATTTGGAACGAGAGCTAAATTAACAGGCCATACAATGCATAGTTGCAGAAGAAGTGGCGTGCTCCTGGCTGTTTCTAGGATAAATTACCCATTTAGCAGTTTTTGCTGGAGCAGGAACACGCACGTGGTGGGTTATTTGCCTGATACTTAGAACTCTTCACATGCACACACATGTGCTAGTGTAAACATGTACGTATCCATGCACACACACATGCATTTATCTTTGTAGCCCAAAGGGAAGGAACATGTAGGACTTCTAGGATTGGGCACATCCATGTAGCCTTACAAAATTTGTTGCTTCAGAAAATGGAAAGATCTAGAGACTGATAACCACCTCAGATTTTCATGTGTGCTTTGGAGAATGGCCCTGGGGCTCTGTTTCTTGGTCTCTTGAGGGACTTGGGTTCTGTGATAAATTAATGTAACATTATATTTCTTAATTCTGAGGGAGGAAAGATACTTTAAGTAATTTCATCCAACTACTTCACATTTTTTGAACTGGAATTTGAAACTAGGCCCATGTTCCATCATTGACTACATTCCTACCCCTTTTCATTCATTTATTTTTTTATTTTGAGACAGGGTCTCACTAAGTTGCTCCTTCTGGCTTTGAACTCTTGAATTCAATAGTATAGACCAGAAAGGCTTGAACTTGTGATGTTCCTGCCTCTGCCTGCTGAGGAGCTGGCATTCCAGTCTATGTCCCCAAACTTGGTGAACTGCCTTACTTTTTAGATAAAAAGCAGACTCATAGCTGAGAAGGCCAGTGATAGAGCCAGATGTTTTCTGGTTCATTTGGCCACTCTGACAAAATAACAAAGGTTTATTTCAGCGCACACACACTGTATCAAAGCTTCCCTCCCCAGTGAGGTGGATCTATGGCTTTGGGGTCTCTGGTGGGAGAGGAGGGGTGGGTGGCAATGGGAGGAGTGGTACTGGTCTCCTCAAAGCATCCCCTCCATGAAGTGACCCTCTCAGAATTTCTGCCCTAGGTGGTCTTTCCTGCTTTGACTCTGGGAGGGTCCTTTTAGTCATTGGATTGTACCAGAGGCAAGGAACCCTGGGTGACTTTCGAGTCTGGGTCATAGAAATTGCCCTCTTCCCCCAGCTTCTGTCTTGGACTTCAGAAACACATGTTCAGAGGAAAGCCGCCAGTGTGTGAGGCATCTAATGTGCAGAGACCCCCATATTTGTGAAGGAGCCCAAGCTAGCCACTTAACGTGAGCATATGTAGACTACACCCCAGTGCCCCTACTGTTTCTGCCCAGATGCCAGACATACATGATGGGGTCTTTTGGGGTCACTCAGCTTAGCCAAGGCTGCAGGAAGTTGCAGAGACCCAAACTCAGCAGTGCCCCGCCCGCCCAGTCAACCCACAAAACCTTGCGAACTGAGATCAACAGTTACTTTCAGCTTCTAGGTTTTGACTGTGGTTTGTTACCGTGCAGTAGGTGCTGGCAATGAGGCCAATGACCATGGCTTCTCCAGCTTCCCTCGGCCTCTCCTCTGGGCCCTTTGACTTCCAGTCCTTTCTCCCTCAGCCTGAAGTTATCCCAACTCAGATAAGCCACAAGACAGATAACTGAGAGCAGACTGCCCTGACTACTGCTTTTACCCAGAGAGAAACCCAGAGAGAAAACAAGTGCTGTTCCCTACAGAGATGCCCCAGCTGTTCCAGCACGTTCTGAAGCTGAGACCCGTCAGCCACTGGCTGCATCTACTCAGTGCCATTATGAGACCATTTCCAAAACCTCCCAGGAGATTTCAGATATTTTGCTGTTCTCATTTCATTTTTTTAAAATCTAGCTTTGAGGGTTGCTTTTTATTTTCATAAAATAATGGCACCAAGCCCCTCTTTTTCCCCAATTAAATTCTCAGTGGGTGGGAGAGCTCAGCAACAGTCCAAGACCAACCAGGATGAAGGAGCCTTGGGCCCAAACTCAGCTCAGCTCCCTAATCCAGGAAAGTGAAGGTTCTGGAAGGAGACCACTGAGTTCTCCTGGGGCTTTGCCCAGAAGCAGTAACCTCCCTGCCAGTTTGGTCTCTTCTTGGCCTCATGAGACCAACTGGGCGAAAGGGCCAGGGAGGGGAGAGAAACAAAGGGGTCTTATTCAACATTCAACTGCTCACCTTTAAGAAGAAGAGCCAAGGAACATAGCCCAGAAAGCCTGAGACTGCAGAGAGACAACCCGGGGTGACACTCAAAGAAATCAGTTTCTGGATGCCCACCACAGTCAGGTGCTGATCTGGACACCTCACTGGGTATTTGATAGAAGCCTCCCTGAGAGCAGCCAGTACCTGGTCTTGAGTTTACCTCAGGCTGAGCTCTAGAATGTGGGGGTCATGCATTCTTCCAGCGGGAATTCCTTATCACGGTTTCTTGGAGACCCCTTCTGGCTCTGCCTAGGAGGGCAACTGAGACTCAGAGAGGCCCCAAGCCTGGCTGTAGTGGCTCTGAGCCCTGAGAGGTGCTTCCTGGCTTCCATTCCAATGGCTGACTTAGCAAGTGAAGACACAGGATACTCAGTTCAAATTACATTCCAGATAAACAACACTCATAAAAGTGGTTGCACACATGTGGTGGTTTGAATACAAATGTCCCCCATAGCCTCAGTTTTTTAATTTATATTTATTTATTTATTGTTAATAATTAGACACCCAGTATGAACAAGTCTTGTGTTGGTACCCCCAATTTATCTCCTCCCTGGTCCCAACCCACTAAGGGCCCTCCTCAGAGAGATTGCTGGAACGGTCCTAGTGTTGGGGGTTATGAATGTTGGGGGTTATGAATGAGCTGTAGCCCTTTGTGTGTGTGTGTGATTGAGGGGGGCATGTCTCTGGATATTCTCCTCCACCATGGCTCTTACAATCTTTCCGCCCCCTCTTCTACAAAGTTCTCTGAGTCATGGTGGGTGAGTTTTAAGTCTGCTTTATTGTTGGGATCTTAAGTGTCTCTGGACTTCTGCTTTGGCCTATGTTGGGTGTCCTTGGTGTCTGTCTCCATTATCCTTCCAAAGGTTCTCTGCCTTGCTGTGGAGGAAGCTCTTTTACTCATCATGTCGCTACCTTCAAGGTTTCATTAGGGCTCTAGATGGTGAGTTAGGGGTGGCTCTTCTGCTTGGGGGTCACCCACCATCTCAGGTCCTGATGGTG
The DNA here is from genome assembly GCA_004024765.1 of Zapus hudsonius. Lineage (NCBI taxonomy): Eukaryota > Metazoa > Chordata > Mammalia > Rodentia > Dipodidae > Zapus > Zapus hudsonius. The sequence goes on from PVHP010024898.1 coordinate 25,858, forward strand.
AAATCAGGTTGTCCACAGTTGTTGCTTTCTGAAAAATATAAACAGAATCTCCAGTGGAGAGTGAGATTAATTTAGTCTCAGGTATTTTTTTAAATCTTTATTTATTTGTGAGAAGAGAGGAGAGAGAGAGAGAGAGAGAGAGAGAGAGAGAGAGAGAGAGAGAGAGAGAGAGAGAGAGAGAGAGA
>PVHP010024899.1:0-26022 GCA_004024765.1 Zapus hudsonius
CCCCGGCAGCCCAGGCCCCGCCCCCGGCAGCCCTCACCTGCTCCGCCTCGCGCAGCTGACCCTCCAGAGCCTGCTGCAGCTCGCGGTGCTGGCTGCGGCGGCGCTCCTCCTCCTCGTGCAGCAGGCGCTCGGCCTGCCGCTGCGCCTCCTGCAGCAGCTCCAGCTCCTGCAGCTTGCGCTCCTTCTCCTCCTGCAGCTGCTGCAGCCGCTGCAGCTCCTCCTCCCTGGCCGCCCGGCGCCGCTCCCGCTGTTCGCGCTGCTCGCGCCGCTTCTGCTTCAGGTCCTTGTGCAGCGACGTCTTCCCCTCGGCCTGCAGCCGGATGGCCGTCTGGATGGCTGCGGACCCCGCGGGCGGAGGAGGGGTCAGGGGCGGCCGGGACTGGACCTCAGGGGTCCCCTCTCCAGGTCCTCCCGCCAAGCACCCTTCGCTCTTTCCAGATGGGGTGACCAGCGCTCACCTGCCGTCCACTCCTGGCGCTGGCGCGTGTCCGAGGCGCTCATCTCGTACGTGCGGCTGGCCGTCTTCACGCAGAACATGCAGCGCTTGCCCTCGCGGTCGGGCAGCACCTAGGAGAGGCAAGAGGCCCGTCAGGCTGGCCTCAACTGCCCCAGAGATGCCCCAGCTCACAGCACCCCCTATGCTGCCCATCTTCCCTGGGACTTTTCTCAGTCTGCCAGGAGCCTTCATGGCATGGCCTGGAACAGGTAGTTTGGGGGTGCTTGTGACCCCACAACTCTAGTTTTTGCTCTTTGAAAGCTAGGTAGGGATGGCCACTCGAATCTTGGTATCTCAGCCTGGCATGGTGGCACACGCCTTTAATCCCAGCACTCTGGAGGTAGAGGTAGGAGGATTGCTGTAAATTCGAAGACAGCCTGGGATTATGGAGTGAGTTACAGGTCAGCCTGGGACTAGAGTGACCCTACCTCAGGAAATATAAGAAAAGAAAGATTTCCATGAAGTGTGGATAGAAGCCACATCCTGTGACATCTCTACCAAAATCCAGTTATCCACCATTGGCTTTGGCATTTAGTTGGTGGTTTTAGTCTTTCTAAAGTGCTGACATTGGGCTGGAGAGATGGCTCAGCAGTTAAGGCACTTGCCTTAAAGCAGAAGGACCAGAGTTTGATTCCCCAGTACTCATGTAGAGCCAGATGCACAAGGTGGCACATGCATTCTGGAATTTGCAGTGGCTGGAGGCCCTGTTGCACCCATTTTCTCTATCTGCTTCTTTCTCTCTCACATTTTCTTTTTCTTTCTTTCTTTCTTTCTTTTTTTTTTTTCAAGGTAGGGTCTCACTCTAGCCCTAGGCTGACCTGGAATTCACTATGTAGTCTCAGGGTGGCCTTGAACTCATGGTGATCCTCCTACCTCTGCCTCCCGAGTGCTGGATTAAAGGCGTGTGCCACCACGCCTAGCTTCTCTCACGTTTTCAAGTAAATAAAATATTTGCGGGCATGGTAGCGCACTCCTTTAATCCCTCCATTCGGGAGGCAAAGGTAGGAGGATCACAGCAAATTTGAGGCCACCCTGAGACTACATAGTGAATTCCAGGTTAGCCTGTGCTAGAGCGAGACCCTACCTTGTAAAACCAAAACAAAAAAATTAAAAATAAATAAATGGCTGAGCACATGCAAGAGGTGATGGACGGGTTCGGTGCCAGTACCGTGTGTGGTGTGTCGTGTGTGTTAAGTGCTGACATGGCTAGGAATGCCCAGGGGGCACTGAGGTATATTTGGATTAAGGTAATCTAAGCAGAAATGTGTGTCATGATGGTTTTGCCCTTCCTCCCTCCTCCCTCCTCACCTCCACACAGCACTGAGCATCTAGCGGGATGGTGCCCCTTCTCTCCTTGCATTCCTCACTGGTGAAGTAGCAGAGGCAGCCGGGCTGCAGCTGGAACCAGCGTTCCGCCCAGTTCCTCCTCAGGTGTCCTCGCTTCCACAGGTAACCCTGCAGCCAGAGTCAAGTCTGAGACCTGCTAGGTCCCCATCAGCCCACCCACCCCCCAGCCCCGCACTCCCAGCTTGGCTGACCTGCTTCAGGATGTCTTGGATGAGTTCCTGGTACACTTCCTGGACAGCCATGCTGAGGGTGTCCCGGCCCACGCCCCGCAGGCACCAGCCTGAGTTGAAGAGCTCCAGGAACTGCCAGACACTGAGCCCGCCTGTGGTCTGGGCTTCTTGGGCCTCCTGGGCCAGCAGCTCCTCCAGCTCACCCAAGCCCACCTCCAGGCCCATTGTGCTGAGTATCTTCTTCAGCAGGTATTCTACCTGGAGGGGACAAGGTGCTAGAATGCTCCAGGTGGCTCCAAGAGCCTGGACACAAGGCAAGGGACCTGGGAAGGCCAGACGACCAAATGTCGCTGGTAGAGACCAGGACGGAACTTTGAGAGGGGACCCTGGGGCTCCAACTCCACCTCAGGTACCCTCACTCTTGCCTGACCACAGTCCTGTGCTTTCGTGCCCTAAGGGAAGGGCCAAGCATCACATCACAATGTCTCATCCAACACCCTCACTTTGCAGTGACACAACCAATTCCCAAGGAGGAAGTGACTTGTTTCATGTTGGGTTGGGGGAGGCTAGCACTAACTACTCCATTTGGGTTTCTGATTCCCAGTCAGGTCCTTCCTTATTCCAAAGGCCAATCCCCAGCCTTGGGAATCCTTCCTTTGTTGGGGAGCAGGGGTGGGGTAAGCAGGGCAGGGATAGGAAACCCATATAGAGGAACAGGAAAAGTAATGGTTGGGGTACATCCGGCTACAGTTTGCTCTTTTTGCATGTTGATCACAGAAGCAAGAGGCAGGCCTCCTGACCTCTAAGGGGTCACTTTGCCCCACCTGGAGGAGGGACACAAGGCCCTCTTCTGCCCCAGCAGCTCTCTGGGTATTCTCCTTAGGGCTTTCACTCTGAGGAACACTGGCTCTCCTTGGGGGGGGGGGGTTGATAGAACGGATTAGTTCAGGCCTTCGATGGCTCTTGCCCCAGAGAGAAGCAGTCAGACATGCTAGAACTTTCCTTGGTGTAGCCCTAAACCTACTCTGGTGCCTCCAAGGAGAATGGAAGGTTGGGAACAAGTCCACTGGGCTGGAGAGAAATGGGCAGAAGACATGGGCTTCAGGTGGACAAGGTAAGGTTGGTCTTGGCTTTCCCCAGAGCTGAAAGGCTATTTCCCAGCCAGTTCCCCCAACAGGGCCTCTGTCTGTGCCTGTCTCCCTCTCTCTCTCCCTCTGTCTGTCTCTCCCCCCAGCATGGAGTAGTCTGCCCTTGTTTTCCAGAAAACAAAAACAAAAACAAACCAACCAGAGACAATCTGGACCCAGAGCCAGACTTGCTTGCCTAGTTGTGTAACAGGAGAACTACTTCCTGTCTCAGTAAGGTCTCCCTTCCCTTTAATAAAGATTCCTAGATTACCACTGTTCCTAAAAATCCTGCCATTTGATCTGAAATGTTCACATTTAAAACGTTCAGCCCACCGCTGGGCATAGTGGTGCATGACTTTAATCCCAGCATTTGGGAGACAAGTTAAGAAGTAAGATCACTGAGTTTGAGGCTAGCCTGGGACTATATAGTGAATTCCAGGTCAGCCTGGGCTAGAGTGAGACTCTACCTTGAAAAACAAGAAGAAGAAGAAGAAGAAGAAGAAGAAGAAGAAGAAGAAGAAGAAGAAGAAGAAGAAGAAGAAGAAGAAGAAGAAGAAGAGAGGCTGGAGAGATGGCTCAGCGGTTAAGGCACTTGCCTCTGGTTCAATTCCCCAGGACCCACATGGGCCAGGTCCACAAGGTGGTGGCCCTGGTGTGCTCTCTCTCTCCCTCTCTTTCTCTCTGTATTTATCTGCTTGAAAATGAATAAATAAAATATATTAAAAAAAGAAGAAGGGCTGGAGAGATGGCTCCGAGGTTAAGGCACTTGCCTCCAGTGCCTAAGGCCCCGGGTTCAATTCTCCAGGTCCCACATAAGCCAGAGCCACAAGGTAGTGGCCCTGGTGCTCTCTCTCTCTCTCTCTCTCTCTCTCTCACTCACTCACTCACTCACTTTCTCACTCTCTCTGTGTGTATTTATCTCTTCTTGAAAATGAATAAATAAAATATTTTAAAAAAAAAGAAGAAGAGGAAGAGGAAGAAGAAGAAGGGAAAGCACTGATCTTCAGGACTGAAAAGATGGCCCAGCAGTTAAGGCACTTGCCTGCAAAGCCTAATGACCCAGGTTCGATTCCCCAGTTCCCATGTAAAGCCAGATGTACCAAGTGGTGCATGCATCTGGAGTTCATTTGCAGCAGCTGGAGGCCATGGTGCATCCATTCTCCCTGCCTGTCTCTCTTCTTTTTCTCTTTTTAAAAAATCATTAGCATCTTTATTTTAAATTAAAACTGCAGATAATATAACAATTCCAATTAACATATTTCAACCTTTCTATACTGAAAACAACAGGGCTGAAGAGATGGCTTAGCGGTTAAGGCATTTGCCTGCAATGCAGAAGGACACAAGTTCGATTCCCCAGTGCCCATATAAAGCCAGATGCACGAGAGGGTGCATGCATCTGGAATTCATTTGCAGTGGCTGGAAGCCCTGGCGCTCCTATTCTCTCTGTTTCTCTGCCCCCCTCAAATAAATAAGTAAAATGTTTTAAAAAAGCAACAAATGTAACTCTAAGCACAGACCTTGCACCAGATTCTTCCAACCCTATCCAGTGTCTGCCAATTTCTTTTTTATTTTTTTGTCGGTCTCTCTTCTATCTCTCTCTGCTAGCAAATAAATAAATAAAAAGAAAAATAAGTTGGGTGTGGTGGTACATGCCTTTAATCCCAGTACTCAGGATAAAGAGGTACTTGAATCGCCCTGAGTTTGAGGCCACCCTGAGACTACATAGTGAATTCCAGATCAGCCTAGGCTAAAGTGAGTCCTTACCTTGAAAATAAATAAATAATAAATATATAAAATAAAATGCTCAGCCAAACTGGAGAGATGATGGCTCAGGGGTTAAAAACACTAGCAAGCAAAACCTGACAGCCCTGGTTCAAGTCCCCAGTACCCATGTACAAAGTGGCACATGCATCTGGAGTCTGCAGCAGCAAAATGCCCTGGTGTGCCTATTCTTTCTCTCCTAAAAATAAATACAGATCTGGAGAGATTTCTCAGTGGTTAACACTCTTGCCTACAAAGCTTAACGACCTGGGTTCGATTCCCCAGTACTCACATAAAGCCAGATGCACAAAGTGGCACATGCATCTGGAGTTTCTTTGCAATGGCTAGAGGCCCTGGTGCAACCATTTTCTCTTTCTTTGTCTCTCTCTGTATCTCTCTGCTTGCAAACAAATAAAAATAAATACAATGCCTAGACGCTTGCATCGCATTTACACTATCGCTTAATCAACTTTGCAGCTCACTTTTCTCCTGTGAGGACTAGCAGAACCCTAATGGAAGTGTGTACCTTTGGCTCCTTCTGTGCCAATGTAGATAGTTCTAGAATGTGGAGGCCAGCACTGGGTAACATTGAGGAAAAGGGACTTGGAAAAGTGCAAAAGACACCCTGGCTTTCTTCACTGTTCTGCTAGGGCCTGGGCCCGCGTGACTCAGCCCCTGGGTCTGGTGTCACCCTCACCTCATCAGGAACCATGATCAGAGGGTACTTGTCCTCAGACAGGAAGTTGAAAAGGCACCAGAGGCGGAAGGCGTCCTGATTGGAGAGCAGGCTGTTCCCGTTGCTGTCTACCTGATAGTTCTTCTTGGCCGTCAGGGTCCAGCACAGCTCATCGAAGTTCTCTTTAACGAAAGCCCCTTCCTCCACCTGCCACCAGGCCTGTGAGTCAGTTGCTTTGTCCCTGCTTGCCCACCGAATGAGGCTCCAGCTTAGTTTCTGGATTCATCTATGAAACCCACTCCCCACTCTGCCAGGGGACCAGGACCAAACTGAAGCTGCTTCCTACCACCTCCCAATACCACCCACCCTCCCACCTAAGTCCCCTGCCAACAGAGAAGCCTTCATCCCTCAGACCAAAGGAGAAAAGAGTGGAACCCCAAAGGACAGGAGAGCTAAGGGGACTCTTCAAGGATGGTGACAGGTGAGACATTAGAGCTGGAAGCTTAGGCAGATATGAACCCACAGGACAACAGGTCATGAGAAGGGTAGGAGCTGGGATAGAGTAGTGGCGCACGCCTTTAATCCCAGCACTCAGGAGGCAGAGCTAGGAGGATGGCGGTGAGTTCAAGGCCACCCTGAGACTACATAAGTGAATTCCAGGTCAGCCTGGGCTGGAGGAGAGGAAGACAGGTGCTTGATGGACCAAAGAGCAGAGAAGGGAGCCGAGAGTTGGAGTGGCAAGCCAGGTGTTGGGGTGCTGCCCAGGCTCCTTAGAGACACCCTCCACAAGCTAGAGCCTACCTTGTCTAGAATGTACTTGTTGAGGTAGGGCATGTAGCCCTGGCTGGACACCGGGCCGTCGTCGTCATCTCTGAAGTGCTCCTCCAGAGCCACAGGGTCATGGGGGATGTGCAGGACCGTGTACAGGTTGTGGGACAGCACCTGAGACAGACAAAGTGGCAGCTTACCTCCCTGCACTCCAACCAAGCCTGGGACAGAGGACTGTTCCCACCTTGCCCGCTTGTCACCACCCCTGTCCTGTCCTGGCTGAGTCCTCTGCACACACCACCTGGTTCAGCACTAGAACTTACACGGCTCACCAAGTACTTCCAACTCTGCACATCTTCAACTTGACAGGGAAAGAAACCCTGAGGTGGGCTGCAGAGATGGCTAAGTGGTTAGGGTGTTTGCCTGCAAAGCCTAACACGAGCCGGGCTCGATTCTCAATTATCAAGGCAGATGCACAAAGTGGTGCATGTATCTGGAGTTTGTTTGCAGTGGCTAGTATGCCCATTCTCTTTCTCCTTGCAATATATATATGATTATATATATTTTATATATATAATTTTTAATATATATTTTTAAATATTTTATTTATTCATTTTCAAGCAGAGAGAGAGAGAGAGAACCAGGGCCACCACCTTGTGGGTCTGGCTTATGTGGGTCCTGGGGAATTGAACACCAGAGGCAAGTGCCTTATCCGCTGAGCCATCTCTCCAACCCTATATAACTTTTTTTGAGGTAGGGTCTCGTTCTAGCCCAGGCTGATCTGGAATTCACTATGTAGTCTCAAGCTGGCTTCGAATTCACGGCGATCCTCCTACTTCTGCCTCCAGAGTGCTGGGATTAAATGCGTGCTTCATAACGTGAGCCCATAAAATCGTTTTATAAAATTCAAAGAAAAGAAATCCCAAGGCCCTGAGCTGTTTCTAGCTGGCAGAGCCACGATTCACACCCTGCAGCCACTTGCTCACCTCTCATTAGGTGGCCCCATTTTACAGACCAGGACTTCGAGGCTCTTTGGGATTCATGACTGGTCCCAGCTCTGTCAGTGAGTCAGGGCTTGGAATTCCAGTCTTGTTCCCTCAGATCCCAAAGCTCACGTGCTTCCCACAAATGCCTGGCTGACTGCAGTAAGGCCCAAATTTATCACAGTTTCCATCAAAGATTCTAAGATTCTGTTCAGGGGTGTCCTGTGTTCATCGCCTACATGAGTCTGATCAGAGGAGGCTCCCACAAAACACCCAAGGGGTTCAGGAAGCCTCAAAGAATGCTTAGGAGAAAATGGATGGAGACATAGGACACATTGATGGTCACAATGGTGTGTGTGAGGAGGGTGGGGGTAAGGAGGGCAGACAATTTTTGGCTGATATTAAACAAAGAGTTAAAGGTCAAACAAGAAGATCTAGTTTAGGGCTGAAGAGATGGCTTAGCGATTAAGGCATTTGCCTGCAATGCAGAAGGACCAGAGTTCGATTCCCCAGTGCCCATATACAGCCAGATGCACAAGAGGGCGCATGTGTCTGGAGTTCATTTGCAGTGGCTTGGAGGCCCTGGTGCGCCCATTCTCTCTCTGTGTTTGCCACTTTCTCTCTCTTACTCTTTCTTAAATAAATAAAATATTAAAAAATTAAAAAATAGAGCCGGGCGTGGTAGCACATGCCTTTAATCCCAGCACTCGGGAGGCAGAGTTAGGAGGATCACCATGAGTTCAAGGCCTCCCTGAGACTACATAGTGAATTCCAGGTCAGCCTGGGCTAGAGCGAGACCCTACCTCGAAAAACCAAAAAAAAGAAAGAAAGAAAATGGCCTTGGAGACTTCTGTTTGTTTCAGCACTGACCACAGCTCCTATGATGAAAACACTGCCTACCACACGCTGCGTACGCAATACTATGTTGCAGACACTATATGGAGTGCCTCTGAGGGCTGGGATTAAAGGCATGCGCCACCACACCCAGCCAAAAACAAATTAATTTTAAACAATAGAGTTAAAAGCAAAGGGTACCATTAACACTGTTATTAACCTGCCCTGTTATTAAATGGCTGACATCCTGGCCTTGGTTGTTGTTTGTGCCTCCATTCCCTGAGGACAGCAAGGGCTCCAAGCCCAGCCCTGTCCCCTTGGACCTCTGTGCTGAATGCTACCTTTTATTTATTTATTGGATTTTTCGAGGTAGGGTCTCCCTTTAGCCCAGGCTGACCTGGAACTCACCATGTAGTCCCAGGGTGACCTTGAACTCATAGCCATCCTCCTACCTTTGCCTCCCGAGTGCTGGGATTAAAGGTGCAGGCTACCATGCCTGGTTTGTTTTATTATTATTATTATTATTATTATTAATTATTGAAACAGAGTCGTATGTAGTCCAGGTCTGCTATAAACTCATTTTTTAAAAAATATTTTATTTATTCATTTTCAAGCAGAGATACAGAGAGAGAGAGAGAGAGAGAGAGAGAGAGAGAGCGCACCAGAGCCACCACTTTGTGGGTCTGGCATATGTGAGTCCTGGGGAATTGAACCCCGGGGCCTTAGGCACTGGAGGCAAGTGCCTTAACCGCTGAGCCATCTCTCCAGCCCTAAACTCATTTTTGTAGCTGAGGATGACCTTGAATTTGTCCCAAATGCTGGGATAACAGTCCTGCCTCATTATACCCGGTTTACGTAGTGCTGGGGATTGAACTCAGGGCTTCATGCATGCTAGGCAAGGACTCTGCCAACTGAGCTACAGCTCAGCTCCCCTCCTTGGTGCATTCACCCACAGTGCCTTCCAAGACCTAGGTAGCCTGGGCTCTTCACCGGCACCTTTTGCCACTGGGTCTGCAGAGCCCAGGGCAGAGGAGGCTCTGTCACCTGGAGCTGGCAGGTGTCAGGATGAGGCAGCATGATATTCGAAACTCCAGGCGGTCAGGGCCCTCCCCGACCGACCGACCTCAGCCAGCTTCCTGTGCCAGGGCTGTTGGTGAGGGGAGGGGTCAGGCTTGGAAGGAAATGGCAAGGGTGGAGGCGAGGTGGGCAGGAGCTTACTTGGGGGAGGCAGGGACTGTCGTTCTCCTCTTTTCCAGGTGAGGAAATAATGCTCTGAGGGAGGTTGTCTAGGCCAAGATCAAGGCCAAGATGGAGCCCCAGTACCGGAAGTACCTCCATCACCTGGGGGCAGGTGAAACTGAACCATGGTCACCAGGCCCTGGGCTACTGACTCATAGTTTCCAGGGGTGGGGTCCAGGTGTCTGTATTTTCACAAACTATCATCTGGATAAACAAAAGGAGAACACTCACAGTCCCCCACCTACCCCGCAGTCCCTGACCTCTAGGTGGGCAGCCTTGGACCTGTGAGGTTCTATGTATTCACCCTCTGTAATCTGCAGGGTGGGGTGGAACCCTTCCCCATGGGAGATGTAGTTTTCCTAACATCCAGTGTAGGGAAAGGGGTGGCCATCAGGTCCACATTAAAAAAAATATTTTATTTATTCATTTTTCAAGCAGAGAGATACAGAGAAAGAAACAGAGATAGATAGATAGATAGGTAGAGAGAGAGAGACAGAGAGAGAGAGAGAGAGACAGAGAGAGAGAGAGAGAGCGCACCAGGGCCACCACCTTGTGGGTCTGGCTTATGTGGGTTCTGGGGAATTGAACCCGGGGCCTTAGGCACTGGAGACAAGTGCCTTAACCGCTGAGCCATCTCTCCAGCCCTATCAGGTCCACATCGACTGTAAGGAATCTGGAGGGTTGGCTCTGTGGTCCCCAGCCTTTGTCCACTGAACCCCTGGCTGACCAGAGGCAGATCACACAGGACATCATAAAGCCACCAAGCAAGCAGACTTTTTGTTTTGTTTTTGTCTTATGGATTTTTTGTTTGTTTCGAGGTAGAGTCTTCCTCTAGCCCAGGCTGACCCGGATTCACTATGTAGTGTTGGGCCTCAAACTCATAGCGATCCTCCTACCTTTACCTCCAGAGTGCTGGGACTAAAGGTGTGCATCCAGCTTTTTTTTTTTTTTTAAAGCAGACTCTTACTCTAGCCCAGGCTGACCTGGAACTCTGTAGCCTAGGCTGGCCTCGAATTCCTGATGAGCCTCATGACCAACTAAACTATAGTCATTTTTGTTTTGCTTTGGTGTTTTTATTTTTATTTTTTTTTTTGCTTTGGTGTTTTTAAAAATATTTATTTATTTATTTCCTCTATGATTTAATATCAAAAAATTTATTAGCAAGCAGAGAGAGAAAGAGGGACGGACAGAATGTCTTTACTTATGAAGTTGTTTTTGTAGGGGCTAGGAAATGGTTCTGAGGTTAAAGAAGCTTGCTCTGCAAACTTGCCCACGAGAGTTCTGATCCCCAGCACCCACAAAAAGCCCAGCACCCAGCGGCACATGCATCTGTAATTTCAATGAACCTCTGACAATGAGAGGGGGCGTCAGGGGGCGAGCCAGAGTCTGGAGCCCGGCCTTCCAACAGTGACAAACAGAGACACTCTCAAACAAGCTGGGAGAACCAACACATGATGTTCTCTGATCACGTGTGCACTGTGGCGCATTCACACCAACACATAACTTAGAATAAATTTATCATGCGTGGTGGTGCACACCTTGGATCCTAGCACTAGGGAGGCAGAGGCAGGAGGATTGCTCTAAGCTCAAGGCCAGCCTGGCACTACAGAGTGAGTTCCTGATCAGCTGGGCTAGAGTGAGATCCTACCTCAAAAAAATAAAAAATAAAAATAAAATAAAATTATAAAGTTATTATTATTATTATTATTATTATTTTTTGGTTTTTCGAGGTAGGGTCTCGCTCTAGCTCAGGCTGACCTGGAATTCACTATGTAGTCTCAGGGTGGCCTTGAACTCATGGTGATCCTCCTACCTCTGCCTCCCGAGTGCTGGGATTAAAGGCGTGCGCCACCATGCCCGGCTTAATTGATTTTTGTTTTTTTTTGGGGGGGTGGTTTTTTCTAGGTAGGGTCTCTCTTTAGCCCAGGCTGAGCTGGGATTCACTATGTAGTCCTACGCTGGCCTTGTACTCACAGGGATCCCCCACCTCTGCCTCCTGACCTGAGTGAGTGCTGGGATTAAAAGTGTGTGCCACCAAGCCTGGTGCTTTTTTTTTTCTTTTGTCTTACTATCTTACTGGTCTGCCTCAGGTCCCAAGTATAGGCGCGTGCCCTCCTTCCTCCCAGAGCTTCAGCAGAAATGTGCTCAGGACAGCCAACGCCGCCTTGTACCAACATGTCAGAGAAGAGACAAGTACTTCACACAGACATCCTTGCCCTGGGCTGGCATAGCCTCCTGCCTGGCCCCAGGCAGACCTTCTCCAGGGCAAGGGACAAGCTAACCGAGACCTTTCCCCTATCCCCAAGTCTGCAAGGGACAGGGTGCTCCCCGCTGGGGTATCTGTGTTTTCTCCTCTGAGTCTGACCACTTCTCATTACTCCTCAGCCTCTGGCCCCGCCCCAACACTGTCACCACTTCCTTCCAACCCTGGGACGTCCTTTCCCTCCCATTAGGGACCCTGCCATTTCTTCTCTACCTCGGTCCTGTTAGCTCATGAGTGGACCAACTTTCTGTGAGGTAGGGGTGAGAGTCACGATTAATTAATTCTGTGACCAGATGTCACTGTTCAATTTGAACTGTGGAGTGATGCAGGCAGTGTTCCCTAGAGACATTTGCCCTGTGGGGTTCAGAGGACTGTGGCCAGTCAGAGACTAACACAGAGGCTCACGGTGGAGGCCTTGTTGGCTAAGGGCACCTGAAAACAGGAACCTCTGAGGGCTGTGCCTGCTGTGTGAGCCTCACACACAGGGTCCGGAAAGGTCTCCAGGGCCACAGAGGTGGAACGCAGTACTGTGGAAACAAGAAGCCATGAGCTTGGGGCTGTTTTGGTGATGTGCAAGGGACAGTGGGAGGTGGGTGTGGGGAGTACAGAGTTTCTGCAAAGTTGGTGTTTGGATGATCTATTTTCTTCCGTGGGAGGGGCTCAACTAGATGACCAGAGCTTCAATAAAAGGGATTTAATATAATTGGAGAGATGGCTCAGCAGATAAAGCGCTTGCCTACAAAGCCTAAGGATGCAGGTCCAATCCCCCAGTACTCACAGTGCTGTGTTCCTGTGTGGGTGGGATGAGTAGCTGTGTTGTGGGGTCTTCAGTCCTCACCTCTCCCCTGCTGGCCTACACTGGGGGTTCAGTAGCCAGCCAGCAAGTCAGGGAGGCCCTCTAGGCCTCCAAAGGAAGTAACTGGCAAGAACTAGCTAAAAGTCAGATGCAAAAAGTGATGCATGAATGTGTCTGGATTTCATTTGCAGTGGCAGGAGGCCCTGGTACACCCATTCTCTTTCTCTCTGCTCCTCTCTTTCTCTAATAAATAAAGAAAAAAAAAAAGGAATTTTTGTTTAAAAAGGGGAGATTTTAGGGGCTGTAGAGATGGCTCAATGGTTAAAGGCAGTTGCTTGCAAAGCCTGATGGTCTGGGGTTTGATTCCCCAATACCCACATAAAGCTAGATGCACAAAGTAACACATGCTTCTGGAGTTTGTTCACAGTGGATGGAGGCTCTGATGCATCCATTCTCTTTCTCCCTCTCTCTCCTCCTCTCTCAAAAGTAAATAAATAAATTTTAAAAGGGATTTAAATAGGATGGAAAGGACTGGAGAGATGACTTAGTGGTTAAGGCATTTGCCCGCAAAGCAGAAGGACCAGAGTTTGATTCCCCAGTACCCATATAAAGCCAGACGCACAAGGTGGCAATGTGTCTGGAGTTCATTTGCAGTGGCTGGAGGCCCTGGTGCGCCCATTCTCTCTGTGTGTTTGCCACTTTCTCTCTCTTACTCTTTCTCAAATAAATAAAATATTAAAAAATTAAAAAATAGAGCCGGGCATGGTGGCACACGCCTTTAATCCCAGCACTTGGGAGGCAGAGGTAGGAGGATCACCATGAGTTCAAGGCCACCTGAGACTACATAGTGAATTCCAGGTCAGCCTGGGCTAGAGTGAGACCCTACCTCAAAAAACCAAAAAATAAAAAAAAACCAGGATGGAAAAATTTGCCTCCCCGGGAACCTAAGGTGATAGAAGAAGGCTCTCCTGGCCTCGGAGGTGGAAGACAATCTCTCAAATGCTCACAGATCCAGCCACTAGATAAATGGTGAGATAGAACCAGCTGGCACATTCAAGTTCAGAGGGCCCCAGGGAGCTGAAGTGCAGATGGACATGCCTATTCTGTCCTAATTGCCTCCCAGGTTCTCAGAGACCCCCTACCTTGGTCACTAACAGTGAGATGGCCCTGTGTCCTCTACTGAGGGGAGGCCAGGTGAGACATCATGAACTGTGGAGCTCATGCCGGCCACACAGGCTCATGTGAATAAACCTGAGATTCCCTAGTTCTCCCTGTCTATACTGGTGTTTCCTCACCCTAACTAGGGCAGGGAAGGCAGCACCGATCCATGACTGGAGAAAGAGAGACAGATGCCCCTGGGCCCCCAGGGAACTGTCTAGGCCAGAGATGGTTTTAGGAGGATCACCAATGCGTGGGCTCAGCTTGGGCCGGCTCGCTGCCCGAGGTCTCAAAGCCTAAGACAAGCTTCCCAGAATGCTGTGTTCCTGTGTGGGTGGGATGGTGAGCTGAGTAGCAGTGTTGTGGGGTCTTCAGTCCTCACCCCCTCCCCTGCTGGCCTACATTGCAGATTCAGTAGCTAGCTTGGTTTGCAAGTGGAGAGGCCTTTTATGCCTCCAAAGGAAGTAACTGGCAAGTACTAGCTAACTGTCAGAAGGAAGCTGCAGGGAGGAGTGGGTGCGTGCCCAAGCATGACTCTGGGGAGCCCGCATGAGCCTGGGAAGGGGCCTGGCTCCTGGCCCTCAGAACCCCATGATGCCGTCTCTACCATCCAATCAGGAGACAGCGTTCTGGGCAATGGCTCTGGACACGCTTTGCTGGTACCTCTGGGCAGCGGACAACAGCATCCACTGAGCAGTGTTGGCCCGGTTACTCAGTGCCAACGCTCCACCCTGGGCTCGGGCAGCTGGATGGCAGGATGCCCGGCCAGTAGCAGGGTTTTTATGCCCACCTCCTGGCAGGCAGCAGGGACTGGTAAGGACAGTCTATGAGTCTCCCCTGGGCCCCCGGGGGCGCCTCTCACCTTGAGCTGGGACTTGGACACCTTGCCGCTCTTCTCCACATCCAGCGCGGTGAAGGCGTACCAGATGGACTTGAGCAGTTCCTTGCGCAGGGCCATGGCTCCTGGCCCGCCTGCCCGGCCCGGGGGCGGCTCTGACACCCAGATCCGGTTTCAGGAAATGCAAACGGCTGCAGACCGCAGAGAGGCCCTGGTGCAGAGCGAGAGCTCCACCTGCCTGCTCCCCGGGGTTTCCAGGGCTGATCTGCAGTTCTGGCCATGCTGGGCCATCCTTCCCAGAGCGTCCTTCCCACAACCACAGCCTTCACTGGGAAGGGTCTGGCTGCCTGGACATGTGGAGACGTTTTACAAGCCTCCATGTGCCAGAACCTTCTGAAGATCCTGGGCTCCCATTGACAGCTCGCTGAGGGAAAAGTAAAGCCCGTTCTGACTTCGAGGTAGGTCTTGAAGTCACACACCAAGAGGGAGGGCTTGGAAGGGCTTAACCTCCTCCATCCATCAACTTCCTCCTGGTAATGTGTGAAGTCCCCGGTAATGCTCTGAGCTTCTTAGGACCACCTAGCAAGACTCAGTGATGGAGACTGGGCATCGTGCCCATCCGGGTTGGGAGGACTTGACTCCCACACCCTGGCTCTAAAAGCACTCAGAGAACTGTCCATTCTGGGCCTGGAGGCCTTCAAACAGATAGGATGATCTTCACAGTAGGACTCTTCAGGGGTACTGGCAGAGCCAGAGTCCTTAAAATCCGTGCTTCTGTTTAGATCCAGTGCCCATGAGGGCTGGGACACACCCACATAAGAGTGATCATGAGATTTCAATGAAGCCTGCTAATTTGGCTAATGAGGCTAATTTGGGACATCCTGTTCCCTGGAGTAAATGGGAAGCCAGGTGTGGAGGTACGCACTTGTAACCCAGGCACTTAGGAGAGACATCATGAGTTTGAGGCCAGCCTGGCTATGAGGCAAGACACTATCTTAATAAATAACGTATGCATGTACATATGTACGTGAATAAAAGGGAACTTTCTACGCATTCTAGGTGCCACGGGGAGTGGTGCTTGCTTTGCTGGCTCTCCATCCCTGGCCACTGGCTCCATTCTCAAGGTGTCAGGGCCCAGCCATCCCAGTGGAGAGGAAAAGAGGCACTTGTAATTCCTACACTGTTCCCACCCAGGCGGGGCCAGACCTCTGGCTCCTCTGCCCCACCGCACCCTCCTTCCTGCACTGGCACTTTGTGGTGGGACCACCCTATGGCTTCGGAATCCCACAGGATAGGCCTGGACATCTAGCTCTCCCTTCTGCGGTGAGGCTGGGGTAACAGAGCCAGACATTGGCAGCAAGGCACTGGAACCTCCATAACCATGTGGTGGGGGTGGCTGGGGGTGGAACTCTCAGGCTATATTCCACACAGATAAGGCAGGAAACCCTGAGTTCTTCCAGACAAAGCTTCAGCCATAGCCTGGGGGCTGAAGTCACTGGTCCTGTTTGGCTAGGTGTGGCATGAAGCCAGCAACAGCTTCTTAAGCCTCATCTTTTACTGGGCCCTCCTCCCACCTGGGCCCTAAGAAGACCAGTCTGTAGTCACATCAAGACTAGCTGAGCAGAGCAGGGTTGTCAGGGAAACAAGGCTGGCAGCCTGGCTGGACCAGCCCTGCCACCAGGGTCCAGCACTGAAAGAATGGAGGAGCCCAGGTGGAAACTTGGAACTTTTATTAAATACTCATTCACCCGTTTGCCACCACCACCCAGAGCAGGGAAAAGAAAATTATCAAAATGGAATTAAAAAAAACCAAACCACAAAACAAACCCAATCCCAGCAGTCCAGGTACAGGCCACTCCCTGCCTCTCTGCTATAGAGAGGTTGGGGGGGGGCCGCTGGGGGGTGTTGGAGTGGACACCTTCACTCCAGCCACAGGCCCCTGAGGAATTCATTCTGACTGTGGTGGCAGGAAGTCCCTAGTGCCAAGTGGTCAGGCATCTTGACTGCGCCTGGAGGTGATTATTGCTGGGAGGGGCTGGGCTGAAGAGCTGTCTGCCCTTCTCCTGGCAGACCTGACCAGTCAGAGTGGAGGCCAGTTCTCACCCACCTAGTCCCCGTCTTTCTGAGAAGGGAGTGGGCTGAAGAGGAAAGAGAGCTGGCACCCGGGGCAGCCTGGCGACCAGTCTGGTTCTCCTCGGCCCCACTGCCTACTGCCTGGCCCTCATCGCAGGCGTGGCCCCCAGCCCCTCCAGTTGGGCTGTTTCCTGCAGACTTCTCAACCCAGAGACCTATGTGGCTGCCTTCCACCTGTCAGCCACAGCTGGGGCCCCTGGAGGCACATCTTCCTGTGAGCGAGGCATCTCCTCCAGCATGGCGTGGGAGCCGGCCTTCTTGGGCTCAGCAGCCGCTCTCCGACACTGTGGTCTCCAGGGTCACTGCCCCTTGCTGCATAGCAGCGGTGGCCACGCTGATGGCCTCTTCCAAGGTCTGCTGCTCCTCCAGCTGTGGAGAGGAGGCAGAAGGAAGCAGGGTGAGCCCCTCCTTCCCAGATGCTAGCAGAAGTAACTCTGTGGTCCATTTACTCTTTCTTAGTAGGGCTCCAATGACCAGGAAGTTAGTTCCCCCATAAGAGTCCCCTGGCTGGGGACCTTAGGCTGGCCCAGGGCCAAAGAGAACAGTTTTTTCACAGAAGAGAGAGTGGCTAGAGAGGGCTTTAGGGTCATCTACTTCAGCCTTATCTCTCAGGTGAAGAAACTGAGGAAGAAAGGGGCTTCCCCATTCTGCTTCAGCCAGATTATGTAGATGTAAGTAGAAAAGGGTATGTTCTCCGCAGCTGGCTTTTCTCTTTAACATCTGCACCTAATTCTTCCCCCCCACTTCCTCTCTCTGGCCTGGGATCCCGTTTCCTCCCATACAGTTACCCACCTGCACTGCAATGTGTGTTCCGTTGGCCGTGGCCAACAGCGCCACCTGTTGATGATGAAGAGATGCTACGCTTGATTCTTCGGCCACCACAGCCCCAGAGGTAATGATAGTGACCTGAAACACAGGAGGAAGACGTTCCAGCTACCTGTAGCACCTTCCCCTACCCCAGGTAAAATTCTCTCCACAAAAGTGGCCAAAGCAACGCAGGAGGAATGCATCGAGCCATTATGGGTCAGACTAACTGGCTTGGGGCTCAGAGATAAAGTAGGCTGGATTTCAATTTAGAGCCCAAATGAATATAGGGTGGTTTTTTTGTTTGTTTGTTTTTGGAGATGATATTGAGAATTAAACCCCAAGGCTTTATGCATGTTAAGGCAAGCACTCTGCCACTAAGATGTATCCATACCCCATTTATCTATCCATCTATATATTTATTTTTGTGTGGGGGCAATGTCTGTTTTGCCTTCAGTCATTCTCCAGACCTTGGCCACAGAGACTGGGTCTCTCTCTCCCCGAACATAGCACAGCTAGACCAGCAAACCACGGAGACCCTCCTGTGATTAGAGACTCGTGCTACACACTGTGCTTTTACTTGGATGTTGGGCTCTAAGCTCAGGTCCTCATGTTTGCCATAAGCACTCTACCTCCAGAGCCATCTCCCAAGCCTCCTTTATATTTTCTGAGATATGGGTTTGCTAAATTGCTCAGATGGCCTTGAATTTAAGTTTCTTCTATTTAAGTCTCCTGAGATTACAGCTGGATTACAGGCATGTGCCATCACACCTGGGCTAGAAACTCCCATGACCTAAAGGCCTTTAAACATGAACGTTGCTGACGGGAGATTTTTTTGTTTTCTTTCGGTACTGAGGATTGAACCCAGGGCTCACGCAGGCACTCTACCACCGAACTACATCCCTCACCTTTTCTAACTTTTTCGTTCAGAGTCTTGTTTAAGGCCAGGCTGTCCTTGAACTTTCAATCCTGCTGCCCCAGCCTCCCAGGGATTACAAGCCTGCCCCAACAGGCCTGGCAAGGGAAAGCACTCATCTGCTGAAGAATCTTTGTCCCCGTGAGAGGGCCGACTAGTTTGACCACCCCACGGAAAGGAGAAGAGAACAAGAAACCCCAAGCAAACCGCCTGGCCATACGGGCTGCGTCTGGGTGCCATCGGCGCTGACCATGGTGACCGTATGTGTGCCAGATGCGGCCAGATCGCCGTCGTGACTGGGGATGGCAAGTGTGGTGCCTCCGTGCTGGGTGACCACACTGAGGGCACTTCCCAAGGCCTGCAGGTCTTCCGGGGACAGGCTGACCTGCTGACGGGAGGGAAGCAAGCTGGGGCCCCAGACAGTTGTCCGAATGCCCCTCAGGTCCACCCGCTGCTCCAGACACACAGAACAAGGCCAAGTATGCTATTAGGAGGATCCCCACCACCTGGCACGAAGGTGGGGGTCTCCACCTAACCCATCTGCCTGAGAACTCTGGAAGGAAGAGGGACACTGGGCAGTGAGGGGCAGCCTGGGGGCAGTTACAGTTACTCTGATGGTGTGTCCCCTCTTGAGAAGGACCTGAGAGGCCCAGAAGCCAAGATCCCACTGAAGCACCAGAAGGAGCAGGGGGTCCCAACATTCGAAACAAGAACCTGGGTGGAGTTGGGGTAGAGAACTTCCGGGCTCCCCAGAGTCTCCAGAGAGAAGCAAATGGCCACTCTGGCCTGCCCCACCAATCTCCAGAGTTTCTACCTGCTGGGCACCATCCTGTGTGATCAGAGCCACCTGAGGAGCCCCATCCTCCTCGGTCACCACGGCCACTTGAGCTGGGATGTCATCACCCTCTTCCTTCATCTCCGAAAGGTAAGCGATATGCGCTCGTTTGGGTGGCGGACTCTCCTCGGCGGCAGAGGCAGCTAGGAGGAGAGCCCAGGCTGCCACGGCTGCAGGGTGCCAGGGGAGGCGTCCCGTCCCCGTGTCCCCGTCCCCCTGGTGCCTCACCCTCCAGCTGCTGCTGCTCGTACAGGGCCTGCTCGCTCTCCTCGGTGGCCTCCAGCTCACCGTGCGCGCTGCGCTTGTGCATGGCCAGGGTGGACGTCTGCCGGTAGGTCTTGCCGCACGTGCTGCACGTGTAGGGCTTGCAGTGTGTGTGCACCACGTGGTGCTTGTACAGGCTTGAGTACTCGGTAAAGCGCTTCCCGCAGCCTGGCACCGTGCAAACGTATGGCTTCTCCCCTGGGGACACTGGGCTGTGAGGTGGGTGGGAACTGGGGCTGACCAGGGGGAAGCTAAGGGGTCAGAGGAAAGGCGTCCTGAAACTCTTGAGTGGACGGAATTGGGGAAGATGGCCAGGGGAAGACAGGGTGGACACAAGGGGACCTCTGCACCCAGAGACAAGCTGGAGAGAGATGGAGGGGCCAGGCTGGGGTAAGAGCAGGGTGGAAGGCGGGGAGTCTAAGGTTGGCGTGGGGATAAGCATGGTGGACAGAAGAGATACTGGAAAGGAGGCTGAAGTGTCCATTGCGATGGGAGAGAAAGGACATATGGCTGAGAGATGGCAGAAGGCTGGGCAAGGCCCACGACCCTGGGAAGGCAAGGACACATGAGCCCTAGGCACAGTGGAGGGCAGGAGTTCTTCTAGACCTTTCCTGGACCCTGGCCTCTTTCAGGACCTCAGCCAGAGAGGAGTGCTCAGGAAGGTGCAAAGGTGTGACTAGCTGAGGGACCTTACAGAAGGTGGGCCACACCTGTCACACAGGACCCAGCTGGAAATGGGGGACCTGTCTATTGCAGGCCAGACAGTGGGTTGGGACAGTCAACCCCAGCCCCACTGCAGTGGGTAACAGAGAAGGGCTGGGAGTGGACAGGTGTCCCAGACTGGATGCCCACAGAAGAGGGAGGTGGGGCTTGGAGAGGGTGGGCCTCGCATGCCAGCTGGCCCACCTGTGTGGATGCGCACGTGATTCTTGTAGTTGGTGGCACTGGTGAAGCCGCGGCCACAGTGAGGCTCGGGGCAGGTGTAGGGCCGCTCGCCTGTGTGGGTGCGCACATGTACCTTGCGGATATTTGATGTGGTGAAGGAGCGGCCACAGCCCTCGAAAGGGCACCGGAACGGGCGTTCACCTGTGAAGGTGGGGGTGTGAGGGGAAGGGTGGGTATGTTAAAGCAATGGGTCTAAGTCTGGGAGGCAGAGTGAGTCCCCGTGGCCTGTCCCCAGGGAACAGGTGGGCAAGGCTTGGCCTACCTGTGTGGGTGCGGACATGCTTCTGCAGGTCTCCTGAGGTCTTGAAGGCCTTGCTGCACAGCTCCTCTGGGCACTTGTATGGTTTCTCACCAGTGTGGGTGCGAACATGGCTCTTTAGTCCATAGCCTGTCGGCATAGGGTGTGCAGGGGAGAGTGGGGTGTCAGAAGATTGGCCAGTGGGTCCTCCCCTGCCCACCTCACTTCACAGGTCTTCATCTTCAGCTGTGCTTGGGGAGTTTCTAGAAGCCCAGCCAGCCTCTACCCCTCCCTGCCTGATGGGTAAGAGGGGTGGAAAAAACCCACTCTGCCCAGCGCCCAGGGCCAGGGCAGGTGGAAGCATTCCAGGACGTGAGCCTGAGCTGGAGGCCCTGGTCCTCAGGAGTCCACAGTGGACAGCTGCAGGAGATGATAGGAGAGGTGGTCTCCACATACGCCCAAGCCCTGCAGTTTCTCACTCGGTAGTTTTCCTCAGAGGGTGCACCCTACAACAGTTTCTATGGGACGGCAGCTTGCACTTGGCCCCAAAATTGATCTAGAACCCTCTGCCCTCAACTTGTCTCCAGTCAGGTTTGTTACCTGTGGCAAAGGCCTTTCCGCAGCTGGGGAAGTCACACCTGTATGGTCGATCACCAGTGTGAGCCCGTTCATGCACCTGTGAGGATCAGAAATTCCCTAAGTCAGAGGGCCAGGGTCTGAGCTGGGCTCTTTGGGACTCTGATTTTCTTCCCTCCTGCACTTTTCCTGTGACAGCCAGTCACAGTCCAGCAAGAGCAGAGAAGTATGGAATGGCTACTTGGCAGGGTGAAGGCAGAGCTGAAAGCTGTCCGTCAGCCATCTTACCTTTAGGTGATGGGCAGTTGTGTAGAGACGCCCACAGCCCTTGTAGCCACAGCGGAAGGCCCTGTCTCCAACCTGCTGTCCTTTGCCGTTATGGGGAGTCTGGCTATCATGCAAAACCTGAGGAAAAAAATCTTCAAGTCCCTATACATTCTCCCCGGTGAAGGGAGGAAAGGGGTGGATACAGGGCCCAGTGATATATTCCCATCACTGGGAGGCTGAGGCAGGAGGATTGCCGTGAGTGGCTGTGTGGTAGAACAAAAGAGGGTATCTTCATGTCTCTTCAAAAGAAAGCCCGAAGCTCTACAGCAGGTCACTTTGGGTTATGCCTCTTCTAGCTGGTTCCCTCTCTGGTGCTTTACGAGGTGCTGGCTCATCTACCCTGAGGCTCTGCAGTCCAGCCTGGATGGGAGCACTCCTATCTGCAAAGCTCACAGGTCTCTGCTCGTGTCCTGCAGACGCTGGGACAGCCAGAACCTTTTCCTCCTCAGGCTCATGCCCAAGAAGCCAAGTTGCTGTGGTGCCCAGGCCCAGTGGCTGCCTACTGGGTTTATTTTCCCAAATGATAAAGTAAGTCACAGAAGCAAAAAAGACAGAGCACCTGGCTTCATTCGGTAGGAGGATATGGACAGGGTTTTGTTTAAAAAAAAAAAACAACAACAAAAAACGAGCACAGAGGATTATCACAGCAGCCACAGTGAGTCTGGGCCTGACTCTGCCACACAAAGCTCACTGTTCCTTAGAACAACCTTCCTTCCGCAGAGACAGTGTAAACAAGGGTAAGTGCAAGCAGCTGGGGGCGCCCCAGCCAGCTGTGATGCACACCCTGGAGGAGACACGGGGGAGCTGCAGTGGAGGGGCTGAGGCCCTGGTGGCCCAGGTTGTGCCCAAGCACAGGGCTGCCCTTGTTCTCCAGAGTGGTGAAGTTCTGGCAGGGCCGCAGGCAGTGGGCACCTGAGGCCCCACCGTCCCGAGTGCTGGCAGCATTAGGCTTTGCGTGCTCACCTTGCTTGCGTACTGTTCCAGGGCCACCACCGTGTCTGCGCTGAAGCCCTCCTCATCTTCTGTCACCAGGTCCTCCAAGCCCACCTCTGTCTGCACAGCCAGGATGGTGCTGTCCGAAGGCACAGCCACGGGGTGGTGAATGTAGGCAGTAGAGCCATCCTCCAGCTGGACGGCTTCCAGGGCGCTGGGGTCATAGCCCTCTGCAGGAACATGCCATCAGCCCAATGCCACACAAGGGGAGGAGCTAAGAAGTGGTGTGTACCCTAAGCAGGGTCTTAGCATGGCATTTCTCCAGGCCCCTCACTGCAGTGGTTTCCTCTCTGTAGCTGGCACTCGTTCTGTAGCTTAGGCTACCCTTAAATTCACAGCATTGCTCCTGGGATCATAGGTGTGAGCTTTACTTGTAATTACTGGTAAGAGCTTTTCTCCCTTGGGCCTGATTAAAGGCCTCTAAGTCTTTGAGGCTGTGCTGGGGCCAAAGCCTCCCAAGGCTCAGCCTTCGCGCAGCAGAGACAGCTGCTTCTGGGGTCTGCCCAGGGGAAGAGGGAATGAGACCACCACCCAGGGGAGTATACCTTAGGGACAATACTGCCTGGGATACTCCTTAGGTGCCACTCTACCACCCCAAGCTCTGCCAGTTCTGTCCCTTCTTTCCCTGCCAGCCACGGGGACCAGGAACCCACCTTTGGGAGTGTGGTGGATGTAAGCCATGCTTCCATCTTCCAGCTGCACAGGCTGTCCATCCTCAAAGGAGAGAGACTCTGTAACGAGAGCAATGTCCTTCATCTAGAGCTCGGTGCCACAGACGGCTCCTCAGTGGGGGCTGCCAGGAGGGTCCTCACCTTTCTGTATCATCACTTGGTGAATGTATGCGGTGGTCCCATCCTCCAACTGGATCACTTGACCTTCCAGTAGCTTCTCTCCTGGGGGGAGGAAGCAAAGAAGTGGGCCAGGCCCCAAAGATGAAGACACACCTGTCTGTTTTAGTCAACATCTACTGGAGTCCCTGGGAACTCACCGATGATCTAAGAACAGGTAACATCCACTGTGCTCCCTCGTTCCCACAACCTAGGCCTGGGGGCACTGAAGGGCAAAGGTATCCTACCACACAGAAACTGACAGATTCCCTTCCTGTCACCTGTCACTCACTAAAGAGTAATTTCCTTTATTATTCTACCCATGTCCAGCAAGAGTAGGGACTTCCTCATAGAAAAAACATTTTTTTTTTTTTTTTGGTTTTTTCAAGCTAGGGTCTCGCTCTAGCCTGGGCTGACCTGGAATTCACTATGTAGTCTCAGGGTGGCCTTGAATTCAAGGAGATCCTCCTACCTCTGCCTTCCGAGTGCCATGCCATCATGTCCCTTTTTTGATATTAAACTAAACAGAAGTCAGGCATGGTAGCACATGCCTTTAGTCCCAGCATTCAGGAAGCAGAGGTAGGAGGATCACCATGAGTTTGAGGTCACCCTGAGAACCTACCTCAAAAAAAAAAAAAAAAGCCAGGCATGGTGGTGCACACCTTTAATCCCAGCACTCAGGAAGCAGAGGTAGGAGGATGGCTGTGAGTTCAAGGCCACCCTGAGACTACATAGTGAATTCCAGGTCAGCCTGGACTAGAGTGAGACCCTACCTTGAAAAACCGAAAAAAAAAAAAAAAAAAAAAAGCATAATGCACTCTGGATGCGGTGGCTCATCCCTCTAATCCCAGCATGCACTTGGGAGGCTGAAGTAGGGGGACTGCTTTGAGTCTGAGGCTTGTTCCTTTCTTTAGAAGTTTTGGGTTTAGGAATTTGAGCCTTCTTACAAGGCTGGAAAAGTACCAGAGAGCTTCTTGTGGCTCAGCTTGCTGATGACATTTCCCCTTGGGGAATCCCCAAGCTGGCCCCAGAACGTGTCCTCACCGGGGTCAGTAACTGGTACGTGTGGTTATAGTTATACAGAGTGTGGGTATAGCTTGGTTATGTAGTCATGCACAACCTAGCTAGCTGTTAGGGTTTGGATAGGAAATGTCCTCTTCCAGGAAAGTCTGGGAATTTTAGGAAGGCGGGGCCTAGCTAGAGGAAGCAGGTTACTGGGGTGCAAGTCCCTGGGGTAAGTCCTGTCCACAGCCCCTTCCTGCCTCACTTTCTGCCCAGAGGTACACAGTCTGCTCCACACAGGTTCCACCTGTCATGATGTTCTGTCCAAGTGCATGGGGCCAGTGACGATGTCCTGAACCCCCTAAACCAATGAATGAAAGTAAGTCTCTTCCCCTTTGTGTCTGTCAGTGTCTCGTCACAGGGAGGCAGGGGACAGTTTAGTGCTTGAAGCTGTAGCTGAGATGGTGAGCTGCCTTGGTTCTGGAAGCAATGAGAGAGAAACCAGAAGGGATTACGTGAGAAGCAGGAGGTCGTAAACAAAGATATTTTGGAGCTGCTCCCTCCGTGCAAGGAAGTCTGCCTTTGGGAGATGGTAACTCTTGGGTGCCTTGGATTTCTAGTTGCCTAGAGGACATCTTGTGTCAGAGTTCTCATGAAGTGCCACACAGTGAGATGTTCATGCGGTGCCAATGGGTGGGGGAGGGGGCAAGGCAGTGAGGCTCTTGGAAGAGGTCAGGGAAGAGAATCCCAAGGCCTCTGGAAATACTCAACCTTTGATGGCTTGCTGGACATAGGCTGTCGTCCCATCACTAAGGGTCACCGTCTGCAGCCCCAGGCTCTCCATGACAAACTGCTGCCCGCGCCTTCAGACATGAAGTTAGCTGGCTTCTGGCTGCCGCGGCTGAGGTCAGAGATTTTCTTCTGGGTCACAAATCTGAGAAGATGAACGGTGTCACAAACGCACTTGAACAGCTTTATCCTGTGGGTGGCAGCAGCGAAGCCAGCCAAGAACACGGAGACAAATTCTTCAGGGAGCAGAGCTAAAGCAGAGAGTTTAAAATGCACACCCCGAATTCAAAAAGGGGAACACACAGAAGCCTGTCAGTCAAGCTGGTGGCGAAGGAAGAATTTGCTGATCAAAACCCACTTTTTTTTTTTTTTTTTTTTGGTTTTCGGAGGTAGAGTCTCGCTCTAGCCCAGGCTGACCTGGAATTCACTCTGTAGTCTCAGGGTGGCCTTGAACTCATGGCGATCCTCCTACCTCTGCCTCCCGAGTGCTGGAATTAAAGGCGTGCGCCACCATGCCCGGCTGCTTGGTGCACTTTTAAGAGAAATTTAACCTCCTGCTGGCTCTAATGCAGAAAACAGCCTCATGGTTTCACAGGACTGTACAAATGGACATTACAATTACTGGGGAGAGGTATGCTGGAAAGAGCCGACGGATGTTCTGGCTCTCTAGGTCTGTCCGGGAAAGCAGCCACGCTTAAACCATCTGCTTGAAGCGCCACAATGAGGGCTGAGGGGACAGGAAACTATATGGGTCCTGTTTCTCCGCCTCCCAAAGGTTCAGGTCTAATCTGCTCCACACACAAGCTGAGCTGTGCTGGCCACAGGCACCATCCCCTCACCTCTGCCACCCAGGGCTTCTGGGCATTGGAACCAGGCTTTCTGTACCCTAACTGCGATTCTTTTCTTTTTCTTTTGGT
>PVHP010024900.1:0-26109 GCA_004024765.1 Zapus hudsonius
GAAAGACCCTCTAACCTCTGTTATGAATACATATCCATATCCCAATCAAATAGAATTTATTTTAGAAATAAGATCTATAGTTCTGTAAACAATAATAATAATGGTTGTAAAAAAATAAGTTCCTTATATAGAAGACAGAGGGGGAGATTGTTGCCTAGGCAGAGAGATATTTCCTTGCAGAAATACTCTTAGCACAGGAAGTTAGCTTCTATGGTTCTAGTAACATAACTATAGCAGCATTCCAATGAACTTTTAAGTTATTTAGTATGTGGAATTATCTTGGAGCCCAAGCACCATTTGCAGAATATTTCTATTATATAAAAATGGAATAGAAAAAATAGAAAAAATAGAATACTTCTATATATATAATAGAAATATTTATATATGTATAATTTAGAAATATTTACATTTCTATAAAAATCTTCCACAAAGGGCAAAGTAGAAAGATTTATGAATGAATTTTTAGATAAACTAAATTAAGGCTAACATCTGAAGCCCTTAGTGTTTCTTTGCTTGCATCCTGTTTTCAATAATTTGTGAAAATAAATAATGTGAGTATATAAAATACCACTGCTCTCAAGTCTTCTTCTAGCTACACCCATTCCCAATCTAGCATTCATCATGGTACATCTATGCATACTATGTTCTAAGATTATGTATTTGTCATTTGTTTTTAGTATAATTATCACTCATCATAATAAGTAGGATATTCTGTGATAGCTAGACTTCACTTCAACCCAGGTCCAATTTTGAATTAGATAGAAAAATTATAAATGAAATTTAGGGCATGAATTAAATATCACTTTCAATATTAATTGATATAATTATATAAATAACTAACAGGAGAATTTTATTACATTTGGATGCTTATCATTTTCCCACTTGGCTTGTAATTTATAGCAAGTAAATGTTACAATAATTTCTCATTCCAAAAACACTACAGAGTGGTCCAGTTTCCCAACATTATAATCATCTTGGTTTTTAGAGTAGTTTGTCTATGAGTGGTGTGGATGGCCTATTTGCTGGTCAGATGTATGAATGCTGTGACTAGGGAAAAAGAATCCTTAAATATGTGTCTTGGGCACAGTAAGAAAAAGTTGCTTATTTCCGAAAAGAAACAATTTTGCCTTTTCAGATGTAACTGTGTGGAGCCTCATAATCCCAACAATGATACATTGAAGGAATGGAGGGAGTCCAATATTTCTGCCTCTGACATAATTTGGGAGAATCTAACAGTTTCAGTAAGTAAACGATTGCCAAAGAAGACACGTCTTGAGTTATTTACTGTAAAGGCATTTACTGACATTTTGAATCAATTAATGCCACTCAGGTAAAAATGTGAATATATAGAATTATGTAAGCTATGGCTTTGTTTTAATTTCAAGTTCTTCCATTTCAGGTTTTCATCCTTTATGAAAGTTTTTCTTTTCATAGATATGAATTGTTTTGAAAGCTCATGTGAATAAAATGAAATGACTGAGGGGAACTAAAAGTCCATTATTTTAGTCCCGTTAACCTAAGCAAAACCACCATGACAAGACTCAGCCTGACCTCCATGTAAAGAAATGAGAACACTTCTACTTTACTCTGTGACACACCGCCTGCACTGACCAGAATATTCTGAGGAGAGAGGATAATCTTAATATTCTACTGTAAATCTGAAGGCACTTTTCTTAACAAAATTCTTATACTTTTCTCCACAGAGATTTCCTGCTTCAATTTTATTCTTGTAGTTTACTCTAGAAAGGGGATAGCAATATATGTATAATTTTTTAAAAAATATTTTATTTATTCATTTTCAAGCAGAGAGAGAGAGAGAGAGAGAGAGAGAGAGAGAGAGAGAGAGAGAGAGAGAGAGAGAGAGAACCAGGCCACCACCTGTGGGTCTGGTTTATGTGGGTACTGGGGAATTGAACCCAGGGCCTTAGGCATTAGAGGCAAGTGCCTTAACCGCTGAGCCATCTCTCCAGCCCAGTATAAATTTTTTTTTAACTCTGGCAGTTATAATTTATACCTTATTTTTTCTTATTTATTCTTAGGCTTTTCACTTCTTTGCAACTTCTTTTTCTTATAGTGATGCTCCTCAATTCTTAGTCCATTAATGTTTGCACATATCTTTTGGCTTATATTTGCATCCTTTACATTCTGCTCAGTGAAATCTTGAAATGTGAAAGACTGAGTAGTATTCGGCTTAATATCAAAATCTGAGTAGCCCCGTTTTCTTTTATATTTCTCTAAGCTACAAATATTACTGTCCAAAGCCTTTATTACTTTGCCTACCTATAGAAGCTCAAATTTCATTATTGCCATCAGTACAAAACCATATGAATCCTAGTTCCTTTGATGAAACACGTGCTATTTTAGAAAGTCGGTCAGTTAGTGGACCATGGATATCCTTTTTATTACACAGATATTATAAAGCTTGAAACATGATATTTTTTAAAAGCTGTGACCTCTTGCTCATTTTCTCAATTATTTTTATCAAATGTGTTCCTTCAAAACTGAAATGAAATTACTCATTCTTTGTTTAAAATTCTGTATACCTATATTGGATGACTTTTACTTACACCCCAGTCATTTTCACTAAAATAAGGTTTCACTTACTTCTGTCTTCTTTTATTGATAACTTTTATGCCCTTCCACCTGTTTTTCCTTAGAAAAGTAAAATGATCGGATTCCTTCCACTCAAAGAACCATGTAAGCCAACCAACAAAAGACATGATGAGAAAGATGATAGAGTTTAGACCTGGAATCATGGTGGATCCACTTCGTAGTGCCCATTCTCCATACCCCCTCTTGTAAATCATATTATAGCTAAAGAGACTCTCGTTTGTGTCCTTCAGTACAACCCCCAGAGAATGCTCACATAATAATTTATGTGTTTTATATTCTCTGTGTAATTTAAAAGTTATTTTAATTTCAAATCCTTCTAAAAGGCATAAATGATTTGGTTAGCCATAAGTTGATTTTGATAATAGAAGTTTTGAGTTCAACTGGGAACTGATGGAAAATATCTATAGTCAAAGCAAATATAGCATTTGGTGGGTATTCTTTTCCTTAATTTTTTTTCACACATACACATGTGTCTGTATGCTTGGGCATATGCATGATCATATGTATGTGAGTGCAAGTGGAAGCCATAGGTCAATCTTGGGTGTCATCATTAGGAATACTATCTACCTCTTTTTAAGATAAAGTCCCATTGGTCTGAAGCACACCCATTAGACTACGTTGGTGGTCCAATGAGCTCCAAGGATTCTCCTTTCTCTGCCTCCCAAATTTTGAGACTATAGTGACTCACCTCCATTTTTTAATTTTCAAAATATTTCACTGTTACTACTTTGGAAGAAATGTTTATATTGCTGTTCATTAGTTTAAAAACAGCTTTTGCAGTTGAGAATTGCTAATCTTGGCTTGAAACCGGCTTTATCACCCAAGAGAATGATCTATGCACATATATGTATTATGAAAAATATGTATATCTATTTAATTAATGATTCAATGAAGACAAATAAAATTGATCCTATAGTGATTTTTTTCTTCAGTGTAACCATCACTCAGAAGTATTTTGTTAATAAAACACTATGTTGTTGGCTATTATAACTAGTTTTTTTTAAATCATGATATAATATTTACTTTACATGTTACTTTACATATTGCTAGGTCCAATATTATTTTATTGAGTTGTTATCTATCTCATAAATGATAATTTATATTTTACTAACTCAGCACAGGCAAAGAATAAGAATCAAAAGGTTTCCTTTTATTCTCTCTAACATATATACATAGTAAAGGCTGAATATTTGGCAAATACCTAATGATTATTTTGAAAAATAATTTCATCTCACACATTTACTATTAATTCAAATATCTTGTGACAGTCTAGAATACTTCAAGTTCTCTTTATATATCTCAGTATGCATATATATTGAGCAATGTTTCTAAATTAACCTTTCAAAGAAATCCTTAGGCAAGATTTAAAATATTTGCAATCAATTATGTATTGATTGTTTAAATATTGTCTCAGAAGCTAATTGACATAGTTTACTTGTACATTTACAAGGGGCAAGACTCTTATTATAACTTTAAATTCTTATTTGTTCAAATTTATTTTTGCCAACCTATAGAATTGTTGAAATGTAGAATGTGTTTGAAGAGTAATTAGTAAAAATCAGTTTGTCAGCAAGTATTTTTTTAGTACTATTATAAGTTAAACCATATGTTACATTCAAAAGAAGAGAAGAGGATTTAGATTTGCTTTTCACTTCTAGATTTCAGTTCTCTCTCTTCTTCCTTGTGACGCAAACGTGCACGTGTGCATGTGTGTGCAATTTTGGAAATACATTAATATAAAACTGAAAAGAAATGTTGAGTTTTGTAGGTCACAAATATTTGGTTTAATGATTAAAATCCTTTCTCTCTGAAAGCAAGATAAATAATATTTTTGAGGGCTGGAGAGATGGCTCAGGGGTTAAGGCACTTGCCTCCAGTGCCTAAGGCCCCGAGATTCAATTCCCCAGGACCCACATAAGCCAGACCCACAAGGTGATTCCCTGGTGTTCTCTCTCTCTCTCTCTCTCTCTCTCTCTCTCTCTCTCTCTCTCTGCTTGAAAAATGAATAAATAAAATATTTTTAAAAATAAAATAAAATAATATTTTTGAAATTCCTTTGACTTGAGATGGGATGGCCACTGGCAGTTATTATAGAAAACTCAGCCTTTAAATGGTTTTATGCTTTTAAGAGTGGAGGACAGACCCAGCCATATAAGGAATGTTTAGAAGACTTTTAGACTCACAAGAAGGCTTGCAGATGCTTGCAAATCAATACAAAATGTGTTTATAATGGAACATTAAGTCCTCTTTGTACTTAGACGTCTGGCTAACAAATACATTACTTAGTAATTACTTTCTGGAATATCTGGACAGGTGCAGGAAAAGAGACAGAAAAGGATTATTTTTTTCCTGCTTTTTTGTACACCTTAGACTGAAAATTAGAGCTATTGTAATTACAGTGTAGGTTTTTTTTTCCTGTAGTGTTTCAATCACCCAGCTTTCTGTACTCTGTGTAAACTCGCCATGGATAATTGGATTTTTCTGACAAGAAAACTATCTATAGTTAGATTAAGAGGGGACAGATTCTTTGAGACAATTATAAGGTGTCCACCAGTGTTGCCTGAAGCAGACTTTACTGGTTGGTTGCTTGCTCAGATGGCATTTAGCTACTTCTTAATTCTAGAATCTTTCAAAGGCATTTCTGCTCCGCTCTGTAAGCACTCCAGAGCTTGGGGTCTGTTTCATCAGCTGCTCTGGAAGTTCTCTGTGTGCCATGACACCATTCTGTTTCTGTTCAGAGCCAGAATCCTCCAAGGACTAATAAAGTCACTGGATCCTTAAACTACCATGTCATCTTTATTCTTGAAATAGAAAAGAAATGTATTTTTTGAAATTTAAAGAGGAAGTAAGATGACTTTTTAAAAAAAATATTTTCCATTTCAAAATATTTAATGCTTATAAAATCCTTTTTATTGAGGAATTTTTTTGACTTTGCTGCCCCCTCATGGCTAAAGCGGTAATTAAAGAAAAGAAGGACCGACCACAGTGAAATGGTAGTAAACATGAACTTAGTCCTGCTCATAGAGTGCTGTCTTGGGTTTTAAATACATTGTTCTCTGCGATCAAGAGTCTCCTCTCTGCCTCCCTATCTCGTTTCTGTAATTACATGTGGTCGCTTTGTTACCTTTCACGTCATTCCTGGTAATTTTGATCCAAAAAATTCCTATAATAGGACACACTGGCATTGTGTTTTGCTGCTCCATAATGGTGAGCCTGCAGAAAATTGCTTAACTTTTTAAATTCCTCACCTCAGCTATCAAATATAAAGTGATTACCCTATCTATGTTATGGGGTGATGTGAAAATTAATTAAAATCATGCGTTTTAAAACCTTGTGACTGTTAATAACATACCATCAAAACAATCATATTTTTAATAAATCTGCTTTTAGGAACTTAGCAGGTATTAGGTTTATTTAACTCACTTGCGTTGTTAATCGGTTTTTTTGTAGATATATATCTTTAATTAGCACAGGTTGCTTTTTTAAAAAAAAAATCAGTTTGTGTCCAATCTTTTTGCCATTACTTATCTCTAGAATTCCGAGACCCTGTGTAATACCTGCCAGATAGCATAGGTGGAGGAGCTTGTGTGTGGCCTGCAGGTGATGACGGTAGATTTCTGGATGGGATGTGGGCACCTTCTCTTACCTGCTCTTCTTCTCTCCGGGGCAGGAATGCAGGTCCCTGCGTGGGGAGTACATCGGGAGAGCCTGCGGCCATGGCCACCCCTACGTCCCAGATGTACTCTTCTGGTCCGTGATCCTGTTTTTCTCCACAGTGACCATGTCAGCCACCCTGAAGCAGTTCAAGACTAGCCGCTACTTTCCAACCAAGGTACTTACACTACCTTTCCTGACCTAAGTTGAAAGCAGCGTGCAGCCCATTCCAGAGCCCCACTATGGGCCACTGATGGGATGAAAGGACCCCTGGACCTGCTGGGTTCCAGTGGGCGAGGGGCTGGAGAGGGGCCTCCCTGTGATGCAGGTGCCAGGGAGGGCTTTTCTCCTAATGCCCACCCCAAGGATGACGCTTCCCTTCACAGCACACACTGCATTACCCATTGTCACTTTCTTGTCCAGGGAACAGTGGGAAGCATTCCAAGCTGACCTCAGAGGAACCAGAGCTGCGCTCTGTAGTCTGGAAACCCTTGCCGCACCCATTGGAAGGAACACTGTTCTCTTTTTGGGTTTTAACGCCTTAGTGTCTCCCTCTAAATCACCATATTTGCATGTGCATATTTGGAAAGGAAAGTAAACAGAGAATCATTTCAGTTCAATATTTAACACTGCAAAGTAACACCTATAATGTCTGATTTTGCCAAAAAAAAAATTTTAAGAAGTGGGAGAAAGGGAGGGAGGGAGAATGAAAGAATTAATTTAGAAAGAGGAAACAAGGAAACAACCTTTCTTATGGTTGAGCTATAGATCTTGATAAAAATGCCACTTTGGGAATTTTTTTTTGTGGAAGTATTCTTTCTTAGCTGCTTTTCTGTCAATTCCTACCTACCCTAAGGTGATAGATTTACTTCTCCCTTACATAGCTTAATTTGATTGAAAGTATTTTGTAGTTGGAACAATAATCTATTCAAAAACTTTGTGTGTGTTTGTATGTATGTTCCAAACTTATCCTAATAAAAACTAGATCTCAGTGATATTTGTATAAAGATATTTGCCAAAGTGGCCTTATAAATGATTTGTTTATGTAGAATATATATTAAATTGAAATTTTCAGATTGCTTACTCTGCTGTGTATATTTCCAGCTTTGATAATTATATATACATGAAAACATTATGCTTCTTCAATAATGACATATAATTTTATTTCATGATGATATTCATCATATTAAATCTTAGCTGTGTGAAAAATAGCCCTAATATTTAGGCAGATTCTGGCCATGCAAACTTATTCTGTATTCTAAATTTTTCATAGTTTTTCATTTCTGAAAGTGTATGTGAGAAACAAATGTATATTAAGGTTTTGGCAGAAATAATGATAATACTATACTATGTATAAAGTGTAACACCATGGTATTATGCCACAATATTTATGAATTTGTTTATGAATAATGTTTATGATGGTCAATTATGTTCTTGAGTAGTCTTGTTATTTCCAATGCCTTCATGTAATAAGTGGTTTTCTTTTTAGGTTCGGTCCATAGTGAGTGATTTTGCTGTCTTTCTTACAATCCTGTGTATGGTTTTAGTTGACTACGCCATTGGGGTCCCATCACCAAAACTACAAGTACCAAGTGTTTTCAAGGTGAGCTTATCTTAACATCTATCTTCAACATTTAGCTTGACTTTTATCTACCTTTCCATTTCTCTAGGTCTAATTAGTTAGATGCCATCCTTGTGCCTACTACTAATATACATTAAAGAATGTTGAGGTACCCACAGTGTGAATGAAACTTTGATCTAATATTAGAAAATAAGAATCATAGAAATACAAACCTAAGGTTGCCTGAAAAATTTTTCTGTCATCTGTTCTAGTTAGATTATCTAATATAACACAACATATCCAAAAGATTTAGAAACATTTTGAAACTAAAGGGACTGTGTTATCTTGAAGCAGAGTCGCAAAATGGATAGAACTGGAAAAACAGATAAAAATAGGTCTTGGAATAGAATTCAGGTTATGTTACAAAGGCGGAATATAACATTGAGCCTCGATTTTTTAATCTGTCAAACTGAACGAGGGACTTCCTCAAAGGATTTTTTTGTTGTTGTTAGAATACATTTTCTTTGGCATCAGCCTTGTTCTTTGCTGAGCCTCTGCTATGACTAAATTCTAGGTTTTTTTTTTCCATTTGCACATAATAGCTTGTCACAGATCTACAATAAGTTACTTCACTATATTGAAATATTCTGTTTATATCTCTCTTTTTGATTCTTACTTTTTGTCTATTATCTCAGTGTTCAATGTGCTGCTTTTAAGTATAAGTAAATTTGCCAATAGCAAATGCTAAATATCAAAGGTATTTTACTTAGGCATTATGAATGCAAATTTACAATTTTAAATTAATTTTATGTTTTAAAAATTCACACATAATGTAATATATGTTGAGTATATGCCCATTTTCCCCAAGCCTTCATTCTTCCTGCACATAGTCTCCTTGGTTCCCTGAAACAGTTTCATTTCTACTTTCACATCACATGTACATATATGGTTTTATGAACCTATATAAAATCTAGGATCTACACATGAAAGAAAATACATATTTGTCTTTTTCAGACTGGCCTAATTTGTTTAATATGATTATCACCAGTTTCATCCATTTTCCTGCAAACAACATAACTTTATTCTTTATGGCAGAAAAAAATCTATTGAGAGAATATAGAATATCTTTTAGTTAATCCATCAGAGTTCAAATTCCCCATCTATTGCTTATTAGCGTGAACTTGGAACAATTTCCTATGTCTCAATTTCCTCATCTAAATCATCTTTAAACTGTTGTGAAGACAAAAGGAGACAAACAAGTAAAACACTTTGATGCACTTCAACTGCAATTTAAATGTCTTACGAGTATCTTTCTATAATTGTAGCCCACTCTGCCCATCATTTTCTAATGAAAGATTCCCTTATACTATCTGTAAGGGTTAATTTGGTTAGGTAGTCATTAATCTGGCTACTGATATGTTTATTCCTTTATGTTCCCCAGCCTACCAGAGATGATCGTGGCTGGTTTGTTACACCGTTAGGTCCAAATCCATGGTGGACAGTGCTAGCCGCTATTATTCCTGCTTTGCTTTGTACTATTCTTATTTTCATGGACCAACAGATTACGGCTGTTATCATCAACAGAAAAGAGCATAAACTAAAGGTATGCTTTAATATCCAGTCTTACATATATAAATGTTTCTCAAATGATAGCAATTCATGTCCAAAAGACTGCCTATATTGTATATTCATTTGTACAGTTAAATATTAAAATAATGTCAGGTCCATAGTTTTTATTATTTTCCAAGACAGTTTGCTTTACAGCGACATGAAAATTCATAGCACTTGGCTAAGCTCTTGAGCCTGAGATTCCGGTAGAGTACGACTTTACCTACCACCTTGTCTTATGGCAGAAATTTTCCTTTCCTTATTTAACCCTAAGTATGTGTATTATATTGCATCCATCATTAGAACAGATTGCCTCTTCAGATTTATCAAATTGTATTATTCTTAAAAAATTATTCTGTGGGCATTTTCTAAAGAAAGCAAAAAAAAACTCCAGCTATCAATGTTATAGTTTGAAAGTGACTTATTTAAGCTCTCTTGCAGAATTTTAAGAACTATTTTAAAATAAAGATTTTATTTATTATATTCTGACCTGCCATTTTTCAACTGTGAGTAACTAAAGTTTTCATAGGTATGCATTTTCTATAATATATATATGAGTAGTATCATTTATAGAAGTGTTAAATGCAATCAAAGAAATATTGAATATTTAACAATAATCAGATTCTAGCCTTGGGCAATGGGATGTGCACATTTGATTTGTTCTGGCACCATGGAGGAATTGCCAACTATCTTCACAAGCTTTTTAAACTCAAAATCTTTGTTAGAACAGCAGAAATCATGCCATATAGGATTTTACAAATATATTAGGAACCTTACAAAGATCTAAGTGAACTATTTGATGGCTGTAATGGCATAGGTATCTGTGATAAAATGTTTCTAAAAAGAAATTTTGGCTCTGTTAGAGATAATGTGTATCCATGCTGAAAAGCATTCTTTATTCTCCTGTAGAAGTAACTTTAGATGCCCAAACCTATTTTTAAAGGAACTAATTCAATTCTCTTGTGATTTTGTTAAACAAAAGAACTAAAGGCATGCATTTTAATAATCATCTAAATTCATGGGAAGGTTGGGGGGTGGTCCTCATGCCTGGAGTTCAGCACTTGGAAGGCTGGGGCAGGAGGAGAACCCCATGAGTTTGAGGCCATCCTAGGCTAGAGTCAAATCCTGTCTCAAAGATTAAAATGTAATATGTAAACAAATTATTGGGAACCAGGTCAGAGATGTGTTGGTCTAGTTTAATAATCTGGTATAAAATAAGGTAGAGACCAATTTATATTTGCTTGTCATTTTTTTATGTTTGCTTGTTTTTTGCCACTTTTAATGATGTCCATGGTGTGATCATTTCCACTATGACACATTTCCATCTACCGGTGTGACATCAACAAAAATGAAGTTTTATATTTATTTGCACATTCATCTTAGCAGATAAATAAAAACATTGAATAAATTTCGATATACCGCCATAATAAAGCTTTGAGAAACTTAGGTACAGAATGACAAACCTCAACAATAATAAACACTATATGTGATGGCAGGATCAAGACAATGCTGTCCTCTCTTACCACTCTTGACAACATAGCACTACAAATTTTAACAAGAGTAATCAGACAAGATAAAGAAATGAAAGACATACTTAACAGGAAAGGCATATGCCAAATTATCCCTGTGTAGGAAGATTTTTTTTAATATTCAATAACTGTCATGAGTCTACATGAGTTAACCACAAAATACTGGTGAACTGGATAATTTGATATCAGAAATTTTGAGTTATTTCCAAATTATTTCTTAAAATGAGGAGTTAAGATTTCATGTTTAATAGCCTTGTAAGTTAATATCAATAGTCTAAAATTACAGTTAAAATAACAACCTTCTAAAAAGTAACTTGATGGTTTATGTTACACAGTTAACTATGCACATATATAAAACAGGACTTAACATCATGCTAAATGTTGTATTAACCTGCTACTCTCAAAAATGTAGAGAAATCTTTGATGCTAGACAGCTTATGTTTCTTTTAATTGCAAGCATCTCTGTGTTTATGATTCTAAAGTAAAATCTGAGTTTGATTTAAAAATCAGGTAACAGAAAAAAAGTTAAAGCACAAATGAACATGCTATATTTCATTATTGAAAAATAAGATTGTTTACATTTGTATACATATCAAGGTATATATCTTCCCTCCCTCCCTTCCATCCTTTCTTCCCTTGCCTCCCTCCCCTACTCTCCCTCCTTCCTTCCATTGCTGGAGATAGACTCAGGGTCTTGCATGCTACATACCCAGTCCTGAGCTGTGTGTTCCTTACCTTATTTGCATAAAAGAACATTATCATGTAAACCATTCATATCAATAATATAAATTTGAATTATCGTTTTAAACCACCATAGATTTTGTTATATGACATATTATAAAATGAACTAAGGACATATTTTAGAAGTAACCATATAGTCATAGTTTACCTTCTAACAAAAGAATACTTTAGCCTTTATAATATGTAGGCTATCAGTTCAACTGATTTTAGGAAGTATTTTTCCTACTCACTACTAGAAGCAAATGAAGATTTCTTGAAGGTGGCATTACTTCCTCAGCATTTTATATCTTTGCACCTTCTATCTCCACCTTACCAATCCCACAATGCTTCTTTTCTTGCTCCTGGGTCTTCAGTAAAGTTAGGCTTCTAATAATCACAACCTTTCCACAGCTCCACATTGACACAGTACTTTTCCTTACACCCTCCCTCCACACACACATAGCAGAATAATAGAAAACATAAGTAGTCCTTTCAAAATGAATTGCAGAACTGAGTCATTTAATACTTTTGTCTTTGAAATCCAAGGTTCACTACTTTTTTGTACAAATGAATCAGGTTAGAGTTAAAACGTTCATATATTTGTCCCTTAAGACCCTGGATCTGTGAACAGAATAGCAGATCTAGATTGATAAGAAGCTGCTGTACTTCTCCCAGGAGCCAGTCTGGACTTGAACATTTGAGTCAGTACTCTGTGCCTCACCTAAAGACATGGGTACTTTCAAAGCTCGTCCCCTCCAGTGAAGACATAATCTATGCACTCTGAACCTTTGTTTTCTGCCTACAGCCTTTGTTGTTCCTCCTACAAGCTCCACTAGAGTGTAGTCTTGCTGACAATTTTCCTGTTGACAACAATAAAATATCACCTACTCAGAACACAGTTTACTCAGAATTATAGTTTGTTCCATGGCTATTCTCCTGCTTGTTGCTTCACTGAAATGTTCACAGTCTCCTGGCTTTGACTCGAACTACATTTTCATGAAAACATGTTTCTTGAATATATCCCCAGACCACAAGTTAACCACATTTCCAACTTTTACTAATTTTCTTTTCTAACTTGAAAACTCATTTTTGCCTTAGTTGGAACATTCTCTGAAATTTTTCAATGAATCGTGTTTTTTTTTCAGTTTTTCTGTCAAGCACCTTGTAGATCTCACATCACATATCTAAGTCCATATCATTTGTCCAAGTCTTCTCGGAATTCATTCACTCTTTTTCTCTTCACAATATACTGTATATCTTACAATGTTTTCTTGACTTCTTTGCCAGAACTAGTAGGTTTTTTTTTTGGTATGCTATTTTTTCTTGACAATAAAAATGCTTTTAGGGCTGGAGAGATGACTCAGAAGTTAAGGTGTTGGCCTGCAAAGCCTGATGATCTGGGTTCAATTCCCCAGTACCCACATGAAGCCAGATGAACAAAATGATATGCACCTGGAGCTTGTTTGCAATGTCTGGAGGCCACGGAACACCCATTCTCTCTTGTCTGCCTCTCTACTCTCTCTCTCTCTCTCTCTCTCTTTCATTCTTTCTTTCTGCTTGCAAATAAGTATTTAAAAACATGTTTTCATAAAACAATTGCATGTTACTACATATACATTAAAACTGCATTGACCCTTATAGACTAGACACAACTTACTGGTTAACTGACCTACTAATTCAGAGAATGAGAGAGCACAAAATTAGCAAAACTCCAACTCATTCTATCTTCTCAATGATGTTTGGGTCATTCAATTAATTATCAAAGATGCTTGGGACTTAAAAAATTGGACCATGAATAGTGTCATATATGTTGGTATACATACAAATCCATACTGTCTAGCATTTATTTATTTGTTTCTTCCTTAGAGAAGTGGGGTGGGCATAGGTTAATTAAATTTATTTTAAAAGCATTAAAATAATGGCTTGCTTTTGTTTAAAGCATGCTCTATAAAAGTGGAAAGAAAGACATTAATTTGTAGAAAGGAAAGTTTCTGTTAAGACACAGATATGGGCTTTTCTACATGTTTCTGTAGACAGTTCAGGCTTCTTTTGACATCATTTTTAATAAACAGCAATACAATCCTGGATCACTTAAGTAAATGAATGCATTTGCAACATTCATTTGGCACCGAATTCTCTTGATGATTATGGCATTTGATGTGTTCTTTTTTGCCCTCTTTGTCAGCCCGGTTCTTCATGTCAATCTATAGTCTTTTATGTGGTTAACTTGACAGATGCTGGAAATTGCTGCCAAGCTTTGCAATGAGTTTTTTCAGCAGTGGCATCTGGGTATCAGATGGTCCTCTTGGCTGGCCTCTTGTCTTGCTGCATGTTGGTTTTAGTGGGGTCTGGTGTAGCATCACCTGTTGCTATGCTCTCTTTTCCTCCCATATGTCCATTTCCCATGATTCGTGGATGAATGTGAGAATAAAAGCTACAGTTCTGTCTTTATTTGAGAAAAGATCTACAAAAACATGTTACAAGGTGCAGAGTCCTCTCTCTGACAAAGGGATACTTCCCTTTGGCTGCCATGCCAATCAGCTAATAATTTAGTTACAAAGACCAGACATTTTAAAGGAAAGGCAAGGAGAAGGATGCTGATTAATTAGTGGAAGTGTCAAAACCGCCTCATTTCCTTTTGGTTTGCATTAAGTCAGATTGTTCTTGTTGTTTTACAGAATAATTAAGTGGGAATTATCGGGTCATTTTCATTATATATTTATATCTAGCAAATCCAGGTTTCTAAATCTTTAAAGGAAATTGTTCTCTCTGAAATAATTATCTTGTCTACTTCCCCAAAATCCAGAATTCCACTGTTTACATTTGTATTACATATTTGTATGTATGTGTCTGCTGATTCACATGCTTGTGTGAAGATGCGTGTGCACATGTGTGTATGGAGGCAAGAGGTCGGTGTCAGGCGTCTTCCCCATCACTTCACTTTCGTTCTTTGAGACAAGGTTCCTTGGTGATGCAAGAGCTCGCCAGTTCAGTTAGACTAGCTAGCCACAGATATTTCCTGTCTCTGCTTTCCCAATGCTGGGGTTCCAGTTGCACAACACCTTGCCTGGCTCTCTGCAGAGGTTCATAGCATAGGTCTTCATGCTTGCACAGCAGACACTTCCCGACTGAGCCATTTTCCTAGCCCTATATCATATTTTAATACACTCAGTAAGAGCTATTGCTTAACATTATTATTACTACTATTGCAAGTAAGACCTTCTTATTATTAAATTGTAGTGAGCATTAGTGCTTACCATGTTTGAGGATTGTTTAAATCACAAATTAAAATCTCCAGGGCTCTACCTTCTGTCCTCTTTTGATGGTCTTCCTATGGTCTGCAGCACACTTGAACTCTTAATTCATTGCTTTTTTTTCAGTTTTACAACTATAAGCCAGCTCCAGGGGCATTATTACATGGAACTCCCTCTGAGGCAGGAATTTGAGTAGTTTGACCCTTGTCTTGCCCTTATTATTCTCATTTATTTATTCTCATTTAGAGACCTAAGAGAAAATACTCTTTTCATTGCTAAGATATGGTCCTTTAAAGGGCACAAAACAAAACAAAAAAATATTCCATGGTATGGAGTCACATCTTCCAAAATGTCTTGCTGACGATCAAGGGACCATATTAGGGCCCCAGACCAACATTTTCCTTTGTCCTTTTGATGATGGTGACACTAGGGTGACTCTTTCCCCATATTCCATGCCTGTATTTGTTCCAGCTACCATTCTCCTGATCATCTCTTGCCATATTTATAATTGGCAGGGATAAGCTGAAGAGAAAAAAAAGTATAAGTGGCTTTAAGAATCTCTGAGTAGGGCTGGAGAGATGGCTCAGCGGTCAAGGCACTTGCCATCAGTGCCTAAGGCCCTGGGTTCAATTCCCCAGGACCCACGTAAGCCAGACCCACAAGTGCTCTCTCTCTCTCTCTCTCTCTCTCTCTCTCTCTCTCTGCTTGAAAATGAATAAATAAAATATTAAAAAAAAAGAATCTCTGAGTAATATGAAAACATCCAAATTCAATGATAGTGAATCTGCAACAGATACTATCGTTCATAATTTGGGCTACTTGAGGTTTCATATTAATAACAAATTGCCTCTAAAGGTGTAAAACTTATTCTTATTGATGAATTGATCATTTTTGCTCACAATCAAACCACATTTAGCTGATCTATTGATTTTAGAATTTCAGTTATTAAATTTAATTCTGAGATGTTTCAAGAATGTCTATTTTCTTTTAATAAATAAGTCCATTCAGGAGGTAGCTGTCAGTAGTATGAGTTGCTGGACACAAACGTAAATATTTAGAAGGAAATTTGACATGAATATCATGTTCATTTAGCAAAACCAGAACAGTACCTTTTTCATTAGGGCCTATGACCTCTCCAGCTATGGGCTTTTGACCAGGTTTATAGTTTCAGACACGAATTCCTTCCTTTGGAGCAGGCCTCACATCTGATCAGAAATAGTCATACCATTATTGCTTCAGTGGGCACATCTTACCTGGCTGGTTAGTATTGTGACATGTCGTCCATGGATGAGTAAGAAAGTTGATGGTATTTCTTCCCTAGCAGTCAGAAAATACACTCTTAAATACCTTATTATATGTTTTCTCATGAAGCAACAATTAAAAAGTTGAAAAGAAGAATTGGGGTATAATCCAAACCCCTGAGGTTTTACAATTTCCATCCTGACAGGTCACAGCAGGAGAGGCCAATAGTGCTCTGCCCTTTGAGTTCTCTCCTCCACAGACCTGACCCAATCACACACACCATCAAGAGAACACTCTCCTCACACCCTTTGCACCCATTTTTCCTCCCTTTGTCTTCCTGCTGCTATGAAGCATTTAAGTTTGCAATATCTTGAGGACAGTGATAGTGCAGAATTACAGAGAAGATAGAAAATACAAAAGCTATCATTTAAATGAGTAGCTATTTTTTCCTAGTACTGAAAGTGAAGTAAACTGAGAATAAGGTCATAGTGTATTGAGATAAAAATCAGAAAATAAGGGAGCTTGAGCCTATAATGTTATTCTTCCCATTAAAATGTCACCCATTATGATATGGAGATGGCTCAGTAGAGAAAGCTCTTGCTGAACAAACATGAGTGCCCGAGTTTGGATCCCCATAAACCATATAAAGCTCTAGTGAACACTTATAATCCCAATGTGCCTATGCCAAGATGAGAGCTGAAGACGGGAGACTGGAAGCTGATGGGCCACATGATCTGGTAAACACAGTGTTGAAAAAGCAACCCTACCTCAAAGTGGAAGGAGAGGGCAAACATCTGAACTTGTCCACTGATTGTGCACATGGGTAAATGTGTGTGTGTGTGTGTGCACGCGCACGCGCGCACACACACACACACACACACCCATAGGAAATAAATGAATAAACCAAGAATGAATGAATGAAAATCACCCATTAAGATGATTGAGGGCTATTGGAAATTGAATGTTTCAGAGTTCTTCTCCACAGGCCCTGCTACGAAGGGCCTCTCTGGTATGGCCATGAAGTGGTTTCTAGTCACAATCAGGCCATCTTTACCTGTCCTGTTGACATAGTTCCTTTTATTTCTTTTTTTAAACAGAAAGGTTGTGGGTACCATCTGGATCTGTTAATGGTGGCCATCATGCTTGGGGTGTGCTCCATCATGGGCCTGCCATGGTTTGTGGCTGCCACGGTCCTGTCCATCACTCATGTCAACAGCCTGAAACTGGAATCTGAATGCTCAGCTCCAGGAGAACAACCCAAATTTCTTGGCATTAGGGAACAAAGGGTTACAGGGCTTATGATTTTTATTCTTATGGGCTCATCAGTCTTCATGACCAGCATTCTGAAGGTAAGAAAGCCATCCCATCCCATATGAATTTGAGACAAGGCAGAGTAAACATATATATATATATATATATATATATATATATATATATATATATATATATGTGTGTGTGTGTGTGTGTGTGTGTGTGTGTGTGTGTGTATCTCATTTTAATCTAAGGCATGGAAATATTGTATGGCATAAGATGAAAGTGGTGAATTTCTTTACTACATGTTATTCTCTTCTTTAAATAGGGGATGGGATTGCATCCTATCTTTAAGAGAATTTAATAATGATCATTTACAGTGGCAAAGTAAAATTTTATGTGTAAATTTTTAAGCTATGAAAAAAGTCACTTTTTATGACTGGCTTGTGACCTGAATTCACTGCAGGTTTACACAAGTTAGTTTCTGCTTTCTTGAAACGGAATAAATTAATATTCTCTACTTCAAGTTAGAGATAGAGAAGTAAGAAGTAAGATGAGTAAGAAATGGTCACATAGGAAGTTTTTTGTTCTTAGTCCACCACCCATAAAACTACTCATATACTTCATCAGTGAATATAATTATTTAAAACTATTGCATTGATTTTGAAGAGCAGGTTATGAAGAGTAATTGTTTAGTCATATAATTTTGACATACATTCCCAAGATATGTTCTTTTAAATATAATTATCACTTATTTTCTTGCCTATAATTTATACTGTTAAACTCATTAATAATTTACACAAACTTGTATTTAATCATTGAAACAATTATATGTTTAAGAATTAACTTCTGCTGTATAAGTAATTATAGACATGGGATGCAAGTAAGTAAACATAATAAAAAGTCTATTTAAACAGTTCATATGTTTCTAAATGCCTGCCATAATGTAGGGCCACCTTTTAAAAGTCAGCTTTATTCTTCACCGTTAATCCATATGTCTTTCTATTGTGAAATGAAATTTAAATTCTTTCTATTATGAAATGAATTTGAAATTGTCTTAGTAGTTAATGTTTATTGTGGCATAATAGTAATTTATGTTGCTATTGATTTGCATCATGTAAGCTTTGAAATAAGTTTTGAACTATTGAATATTTACAACTACCTTAATGTTATCATTTCTTTTTAGATATTGAGAAACTAAGATGCAGGCAGCATAAGAAACTTGTGTAATGTTATATAGATAAAAAGTTCTAGAGGTAGATTTTGAAGCCATGACTTCTGGTTTTATTCTATAATTCTAAAATGTTTATTGCCTGATTTTTTTTCCCTTTGGTCGGTGCAAAATTCACATGTCCTGC
The DNA here is from genome assembly GCA_004024765.1 of Zapus hudsonius. NCBI lineage: Eukaryota > Metazoa > Chordata > Mammalia > Rodentia > Dipodidae > Zapus > Zapus hudsonius. The sequence continues at coordinate 18,791 of PVHP010024900.1, forward strand.
AAAATGATGTGTGTCTGTTCACTAACTTTCTTTTGCAGTATATACCCATGCCAGTGTTGTATGGAGTGTTCCTTTATATGGGTGCTTCATCTCTAAAGGGAATTCAGGTAAACTACTTTCAGTCCTAGAGGCATAGTTGTTATGACTTACCTTAAGATCTAGTGATACTAAATTATATGGCAACTGAAAGAATTGTTTCATCTCAGAAGCTTTCATCCCATACCAAATGAATTGCATTCCATTTCGAGATATTATACAAATGCAAACTTTGACACTCAAGTCATATTTATGGCCTGCTATCCATGACAATAGAAAAAAACTTTGTACAAAAGAAAAATCTTTTCATGAAAAAAAGATGTTTATTGTAACATTACTAAAAACACTGGAAAGAATTCAACTCTCTAATAGCAGTAAAAGAATTAAATATATTCATTGAAATTTCATAATAATAATGGCCACAAAAGAACCATGACAAAATGCTCATTATGTAATACAAATGTAAATAGCACCTACCAAGAATTTATAAAATTATGAGCTGGGCTACACATCAAGGTGGAAAAAATAAAACTATTTGCTAAGAGAATGAGATGTCAGGTTTTTTGATGTTTGTTTTCTGTTATTGAATTATACCATGAAATTATTTTTTAAATTAAACTAAAAATAAAGGCAGAATATAAGAGATTTTCAAGTACAAGGGAAACTTGATGTATAGTGTAAATATTAATTAAATAAGTATTTGGGGTATTGTTTTCTTATTGTTGCCTAAAACTGTTGGCATGTAGTTCAGTAGCTTACAATAAGAAAGTATCATTATCTCACAGTTTTTGGAGCAAAGAATCAGAAAACAGATTTGCTATGTGGTTCTAGATCAAAATGTTTTCTATGGCTCTTGTCAATATGACAGGGGTTACCAGCAGAGGAGGGCTTGATGTGGCTGGAAGATTATCTTCATAATGGCTCAGCTCATGGCTGAGGGAAAGATGCATCATAAATTCCTCATTATTAGTCGTAGACTTCAGATTTTTGTCATAATTTGATAAGATACTTATGAATGCCCTCAACATGAAAGCTATCTTCTTGGGAGAAAGTAGCATGAAAATATGTGTGCTTTTCAGTGAGAAGGAGAAAAAGGGAGAAAGGGAGGGAGAAGAAAAGAGAGAGGGAAGAAAAGAGAAACAAAGAGGATAAAGTAACAATGCCTTTTGATTTGTTTTTCAAAATCACATGTAGTCATGTAAGTGTTTATGTTATTCTATTAAAGGGAATTGACCATGTCCAGCTTAGGCACAAGGGTAGGGAAATTAAACTTCATCTCTTTAGGGGCATCAAAGAATTTGAAAATACAGTAAAGAACATCTATAAGTATATTATATATCTTTGTAGATGATATTGGAAAATTCTTCCTCTAATTTCTTTTAGGTTGTTGCTGCTGGGTATATTAGTGAGTATTGCCTCAAAATTCATGTCCTCCTGACATTTTAGAATGTGGCCCTACTTACTTAGGCCATAAATCAAATGACTGGAGTTCTGATAAAGAAAGCTTTATTCCCCATTCTTATATTGCTATGCCCCAAATACCTTTAGAAACAATTTAAAGGAGAAAAGATTCATTTTGGCTCATGGTTTTAGGGAATTTCAGTTCATCATAGCAGAGAAGACATGGTAGAACAGGTCTGCCCATAGCTGTGGGAACATGGAGTCAGAGGTTCACATAACAGCACACCAGGAAGCAGATGCACTACTGGAACCAGAGGCTGGATTTAACCCTTCAGAAGCTCACTCCCAGTTACCTACTTCTTCCAGCCAAAAGTTGATAGCCACCCACAGCAATACCACCAGCTGGAGAACAAGTGTTGAAAGGATGTACTCGAGGGAAGCCCACAGAGGCACAGGGAAGAGGTCATGTCAAGACAGAGGTAGTCACAGGAGCTGGGTTGTTATAAGCCAAGGATGCCAGGAGACACCAAGACTTGGAAATGGTGAAATGTGTTTTCTTTCCTGGGGCCCGAAGACAGATCATAGCACTGCTAAAGTCTTGATTTTGAACTGCTGGCCTCTACAACTGTGACAGAATCTATTTTTTTTATTGCATTAAACCCAAAAGGAAACTAATACAGATTTCTACTTAAATTTATTTTCAAATCTATTATTCAGCAAAAATGCTTCTTTTTAATAAAATACTGTAATTTTAATGCTTATTGATTTATATCAATGTGACTGATATGTCCAGAATAGTGACCTTCCCAGAAGCAGGTGGCAGAGTGTCTCTGTGCCATAGGAAATAACCTGCTGGCTTCGAACAGTGAATTTCCTAGGCATTTGAATGGTGCTCAATGCCAAACTGAGGCAAAATTTAATGTGAAGTCACTGTAAGATCCCTCAATACGCAAGGTCTAGAGATACTATGCTTCTGTTCATCTCAATGATGGAGAGGCGACGGTTGAGAACTACTGCTATATGTTTAAGCTTTAGACAAATGAAATTTAATTTGATCATTTGAAATTTTATGTATGAAAAGTGTATTTTTATAGCATTATCTTAGTAAACAAGTTAGGGAAGTGTACCAAATAGGTTTTATTTACTGTTTTGTATGGATTTCTTTTTTTTTTTTTTTTGCCTTTGGCAAAAGTTCTGCAAGTACAAATTTCTTAGGAAAGTGTAAAGTATTTATTATTAGGCCCCAGGCTCACTAAAATCAGTAACAAAAATTTAATAAAACAACGTAAAATTATTTTGATAGATTTCAATAGATTTTCCCCCTAATTTGACTCACATTTTATAGCCACGTAATTTAAAATTAAACAAGAATATTAACTTTCGGAATTGTTTGAGACTCAACTCTTTCAACTAAAAATTGAAGAAAACATCAAAGCCTTCTGAGTTAAGTACAATGAGTTTTAAATAACGCTAATGAAACAGCAAGCCAGGGCACACATCAACGCACAGAGCCTCACACTGAGTACCAGAGTTGGCATAAATTTAGGTGAGCTTCAAGATTGGCAGCTGAACTTCCTATTGGGAATTTTTAGCTAGCTGGGTGGGGGCTTGGATATTGCCATGATAAAAGCCAAATGCAAAACTTAAAATACATTCTCATGATCTTTATTCCTGGAGTAGTAATAAACAGACACATGTTAGATGTCTGTGTCTCAGGAAGCATTTACCCTGTAAGCAAGAGACCTATGTTACCTGATTTTTTGGCAGCTTAAAGGAACTTACTATGTCAGCTTCTCACTGTGAAACATGGCAGAAAAAACAGATCACAATGTTCTCATGAATGCTGTTTCTGTATTCAAATATATAACCACATCTATATTCATTCCAACACTTCAGGAATCCAAAGTAAAGCAAGTGTGCTACTTAAACAATAACAATTCAAGCACCCACACACAGAAGTACACTTATGCAATAACATCGCTTCATAAATGCACAGCGAAATGATGGCTGTGGAAAATTCTATAGAAACAGACATATCCAGTTGTAAGCTAAAAGGTTTTATTTTATATCTGCTCTATTTGTACCTTCACCATGCACAAAGTTGTGTCTGCCTTCTAATTTGAAGTAATGGTTGGGATATAGAAATAAAAAGACCCAGTGATTTATATGAATAATATGGAGGGAGATGAACCAGGAATGTGTTGAATAGGTTTTAATAAATGATTTTCTGATAGGTTTCAATAAGTGATTTTGGAAGGTATGAGGGAATATTGGACCTAAGACTCTGGTTTAGATTACTAAGGAAGAAAGGCCATGTGTAAGACATAACACATAAAGAAAATATAGGTTTGTACAAGTTGTCCTTAGTTGTACAATCAGGCTTTGGCAAAACACTATGTATTGATCCTAATATTTTCACCGCATAGACAGTTGTCCTCCAGGAAAATTGCTTACTCTTTTCTTATGATACTTAAGAGGTGATTAAAGAGGCGATTTCCTCTTGCCAGAAATATAAACTTCAAAATTTGGTCTAAAACAGTAATAAAATGACCCACACAAAATAAAACAAATATATATTAAATGTTTTTTTATTAAGTGAAATGCTTGAAATCAAAGTTTATTAAAATTTAATTTACTAAAATTTAATTTATAAAACTTTAATTGATGAAAACTCACTATGCTTAATAAAAATAGCTCCATAGGGCTAGAGAAATGGATCAGTGTTTAAGCACTTGCCTGCAAATCCTAATGCCCAGGGTTCAATTCCCCAGTACCCACATGAGTCAGTTGCACAAATCTGCAACTGGAATTTGCTTGCAGTGGCTGGAGGCCCTGGCACACCCATTGTCTCTCCCAATCTCTCTCTTTCTCTCTCACTATCTGTTTCTGTCTGTATCTCTGTTTGCAAACAAATAAATGAAATATATATATATATATTATATATTTAAAAATAGCTACAAATCAAGGAAATAGTAGTAATATATAGTCCAAAAATAATTGAACTGTCTTTATGGTAAAATTGAAAAGAAATAACAATGACCCACATAACATGATTTTAATAAAATATAATTGAAAAACATGGATGGTGTAGTAGTAAAATATAGTTTCTTATAAAAAATCTATTTAGGTCAAATCTTTATAGTTAAGATATTTGTAAAGTAAGCATCAAAACCTTTGTTGGGGATCAAAATGGCAAAATTAATACAGCAGGGTTCTAATAAGAAATCCAAGACAGCTTACACAGCAGTTTGGAGGGGTTGAAAGTTGAAGAGACCTTAGAGAGAGAGCCAGGTCTGGGAGTCATTAGGAAGCATATGAAAGTCAAATCCATGAGGGTGATAGGCCACTCATGAAGAGAAGTACTGAGTGTGAGAGCCCAAGAATCCTGGTAATTAGGGGACAAGCAAAAAAAAGGTGGTATTAAGTCTTGCCTCCCATGGCTCTAGTCTCCAAGGTAGCAATATGTACTATTGGCTTTACTGTGTGTGTGTGTGTGTGTGTGTGTGTGTGTGTGTGTGTGTGTGTGTGTGTGTACAGGAGGTCAGAGAAGAATGCTGGATGTCCTCTTTTCAGCCATTGGCCTATTTCCTAGAGACTGAGTCTCTCACTTAACCCCCAGGCTGCTGCTTTCAGGATTTTTCCACAGTGAGCCCCAGTGATTCTCTGGTATCTCTCCCTGCCCACTCAGGACTGGAGTTATTCTGTTTGGACACTCACACCTGTTTACCTGAATGGTGGGGAATCAAAGTTGGACAGTCTCACGTTCTCTCAGGACCTCATTCTTACTAACAAGTGCCCTTAATTGCTGAGATATATCCCTAGCCCCTGGCTTTACTTGTTTTAATCATTTCTAAACTATTGCCTATGTGAACTAGTATTAAACTGATATTATAAACCAGATTGTGACTATCAATTCCATTGTCCTGATGCATAATTGTCCCAGATTTGTCATGGTAACCTAATATGTTTGATCATATTAAATTCACAATTGCCTTACTTTTATCACTGCCTTATTCATAAATGCAATGTAGTCTCTTTAATCTTTTAGTTATTTGATAGAATAAAGCTCTTCTGGATGCCTGCAAAACATCAACCAGACTTTATATATCTAAGGCATGTACCACTCCGAAAAGTCCATCTCTTCACAATTATTCAGATGAGTTGCCTTGGCCTTTTGTGGATAATCAAAGTTTCAAGAGCTGCTATCGTCTTTCCTATGATGGTATGAAACGTCTTTCAACTCCTTTGTTCTTCCACTGATTATCGAGTCACTTTGGAAACACATGAACTAAAATTGCAACAACAGAGTCATTTTGAACAATATGGGAAACCATTGTATACACTGTGGTGGTGATGATGGCGAATTTTAGCAATTTCATATTAGTCTTGTCGTCATTCTTTTTTTTTTTTTTTGAGGTAGGGTCTCACTCTAGCCCAGACTGACCTGGAACTCACTTTGTAGCTCCAGGCTGGTCTCGTACTCACAGCAATCCTTCCTCAGCCTGAGATTAGAGGTGTGTGACACCATACCTGGTGAGTCTTATAGTCATTCTGAATGTAGTGATTTAAACTAACTGAGGCTGGATGGAAAAATGTAAATTTTCAAAATTTCACATTGAAAATACACTGAAAATGGGAAGTTAGAAGAATGTTAAAAATGAAATTTAATTGAATACTTCTGATAGATTCCAAATACTTTAAATTTATAATGCCTTTGAATGAATATATGATTTAAAAAATAGACAACATACATATGAGTCTTTGAATGCTCAATAATTATAGTGAAAACTTTTATCTCTATGTATTTAGAGAGTGAAAAACATTTTATATTTTTAAAATAACTTTTAAAAAATAACTTCAACATTGGGTTAAATCTTAGCTCTTAAAGATAAGGAAGTAAAGGAAAAGTAAATTCAGACAATATTTTCCCACACATATTTGCAGTTTTTATCTTAACATCAACCTGTGTATCTGGCTTTACATGGACACTGAGGAATTGAACTCCGGTCCTTCTGCATTGTAGGCAAATGCCTTAACTGCTAAACCATCTCTTCAACCCTAACATCAACCTTAATTTAAAATAATTTAATACCAAAAAACAAACTAGCACATCTGTATGTTCCATTTCTATTTAATTCATTTTTAACTACTGTATTATTTTCTTCAGGTATTAGCCCTGGTATTTGTAAGAAAATTGATGGACTTCCTATTTACCAAACGGGAACTCAGCTGGTTGGATGACTTAATGCCTGAGAGTAAGAAAAAGAAACTAGAAGATGCTGAAAAAGAAGTAAGTCAGATCGCAGTCAGTGTTTTGCTGATAGGAAGAAAGAGCAGCAATAGGTCTTTGAAAAACCAAGTTACTGTATTTATCATTAAACGGGAATTACCAACCATGGGTAGATAGATTTGGAAGTTTATTCTTTAAAGTAATAAAGATGTTCTTTATCACATATGGAGAGAGGAGAGAGAATGTTCTTACATGAGGAAATCAACCTCATATGAATATTTTTGTATTTAGTTACTCTCCAATTTATGATTTATTTTTCTGATTTCTTGATCATAGATGGCAGAAAATTGCAGCTGCTTAACTGTTCGAAGTTATGATCATGCAATGATTGCTTTTTAATTGAATATGAGAGAAGAGGAAATACAATAATGTATTATTGTTTCTTTTTTCCTAGGCAACAAGGTTTCAGTCAAAGTTTCTAATGAAAAATTAGTTTTTCTTGGGGATGGAGAGATGGCTTAGTGGTTAAAAGCACTTGCTTGCAAAACTTGAAGGCCTGGGTTCAAATCCCCAATACTCACATAAAGCCTGCATCTGGAGTTTATTTGCAGTGGCAAAAAGCCTTCACACACTAATTCTCTCTCTCTCTTCA
>PVHP010024901.1:0-25969 GCA_004024765.1 Zapus hudsonius
TCTCTCTCTCTCTCTCTCTCTCTCTCTCTCTCTCTCTCTCTCTCTCTCTCTCTCTCTGAGTTCCACTATATAGACCAGGCTGGCCTCAAATTTGTGGCAATCACATCTCAGCCTCCTGAGTGTTGGGATTACAAGTTATTTACCATCATGCCTAACTAAGATACACCTTTTTATATTTTTTTCAAAGTGAAGAGGATAAAATTGAAGGAAAAACAGGTTGGCTGGAAATAAAAGGATATGAAAAAGACAAGGCATGCAAACTATAAAAGGTATAGTATGGAAACAAGAATGAAAAGGGAAGTTGGAAGCCAGGCGTGGTGGCTCATGCCTTTAATCCCAGCACTCAGGAGGCAGAGGTAGAAGGATCACCATGAGTTCAAAGCCAGCCTGAGACTACATAGTGAATTCCAGGTTAGCCTGGGCTAGAGTGAGACCCTACCTGGAAAAACAAAAACAAAAACAAAAACAAAAAAAGAAAAGAAAAAAGAAAAAAAAATGGGGGGGGGGGAAGTTGGACTAATTATAATATCAGGCAAAATAGACACTAAGAACAACACTTAAAGAATCTAAATTTTTGTGTTGCAATTTGTTCAAATGTTTTTGAAATTCTAGTATTTTTTTACTTTTCCCAAACATTTACTCCTATAAATTCCCAAATAAATTAAACTTCTTTACATATTCAAATTCCCATTCTCAGACTCCATTCTAAATACAATTTAGAGGGCTGAAGAGATGGCTCAGTGGTTAAATACAATTTAGAATGTATTTACTACTTTTTGCCACTTTTCTAAGTACAACACAAATATTTTTCTTCCTTGAGTTTTATATATATATATATATATATATATATATATATATAAAATTAATAACATATATATATATATATATGTTAGAAAATAATTCCAAGAATACTCTTATTTCTTCAGGAACTTTTGAAAAACAATTGACGACATAGTGCACAGCCATGTGATCCCACCATTCAGGAGGTGAAGGAAGGACTGCAAGTTCAAGGCCAGCATAGGCTGAACAGCAATACTTAGTGTCAATTAAAAAAAAAATCAGCTGAGTGTGGTGGCTCATACCTTTAATCACAGCACTCAGGAGGCTGAGGTAGGAGGATTGCAGTGAGTTCAAGGACAGCCTGGGCCACAGAGTGAATTCCCTACCTAAAAAAAAACAAAGCAAAGGGGCTGGAGAGATGGCTCAGCCTTAAGGCACTTGCCTCCAGTGCCTAAGGCCCCGGGTTCAATTCCCCAGGACCCACATAAGCCAGACCCACAAGGTGGTGGCCCTGGTGTACTTTCCCTCTCCCTCTCTCCCTCTCTCTCTCTCTCTCTCTCTGAATCTCTCTGCTTGAAAATGAATAAATAAAAAATATTTTTAAAAAAAAAATTAGATTTTTTTTTGGGGGGGGGAATAGGTAGGAAGGGGAGATCTCAACCTGTAATGGAAGCTGACCTCGAACTCTAGATCCTTCAGCCTCCACCTCCAAAATAGCTGAGAAAACAGTGCCTGACATGTACATACATATATATATGTATATATATACATATATATACATATATATATTTCTTCTTCTAAGAACCTTAAACCCTTTAATGGGACATATGGGTTTACAAAATTAATAAGAAGTAGAAAATAAAGTCTTATTTTTTTTAATCTAGAAAAGGTTGATTTGGTCTTAAATAAGATCTCAAGAAATGTGCATAGGGGGCTGGAGAGATGGCTTAGCAATTAAGACATTTGCTTGCAAAGCAGAAGGGCCCGAGTTCGATTCCACAGTATGCACGTAAAACCAGATGCACAAGGTGGCGCTTGTGTTTGGAGTGTGTTTGCAGTGGCTGGAGGCCCTGGTGCACCCATTCTCTCTCCCTGTCTGTCTCTTTCTCTCAAATAAATATTTTTACAAAAGAAATGTGCATAGGGATCCATTTTGCCATCATCTGGGAAGGGCATTTGTGTTGAGCACATTTGCCACCATGGCTTCCAGTGCTTTGGTAAAACCTCAGATGTGAGGTCTTCTGGCCAAGCGTGTGTGGTTCCCTGTCGCTGGAGCATTCACTCTGGGGATTGTCGTTTCCTTCAGTATGGTGTGGCTGAAGAAAGAATGAAGGCATTTTCAGATTTCTACAGAAATGATGATTCCGTGAAAGATTTTGAGGAGATAAAGAGAGCTGGTATCTTCCAGAGTATGAAATGATTTTGGAATATACAGAGTTTCTTGGCATTGAATTCTATAGAAGTTTTGTCACTGACCTGTGTTCCTGAACTATGAGTATGTGAGTTAAAGAATAGTTATCTCAATAAATATTACTATAAAAAAAGAAAGAAAGAAATGTATGTTGGGCTAGAGAGATGGCTTAGTAGTTAAAGGTGCTTGCTTACAAAGCCTATTGGCCTGGAGTTCAATTCCCCAATACGCACTCAAAGCCAGATGCACAAAGTGACACATGCATCTGGAGTTCGTTTGCAGTGGCAAGAGGCTCTGATGTGTCCATTTTCTCTCCCTCTCTCTCTCTCTCTCTCTGCCCATAAATAAATAAATTTAAAAAAAAAGAAGTGTACATAGTCTTTTGGAGATTTTAAAGGTATTTCCTATATAAAACATTCTTTGATTGGTTTAGCAACTACTGAGTCCATTCAGCCAGCACTACTATACTCCTTTCCACCTAGGAGAAGGTCAGTAGAGAACAGGTATCTATCCCAAGGAAGGAGGCTCACGGCTTTCAAGGTCAGTTTCAAGGTTTGGAGTTCATTGCTTGTTTCACAGTTCCACAATGTCACTCCAGACAACTGCCTTCTGCTTACACAGTTATCATGGTAAGTTGAGAAAAGAATATTCACGGAGCTCAATCAGATCCTTGCAAGGCTCTTTGAGGCAGGCATGGTGGAACACCATGATCCCAGCATTGGGGAGCCTGAGGCAGGATGATGGAAAGTTCAAGGCTAACTTGGACCAGAGTAAAACCTTATCTCAAAGCAAAACAAAAATCTCTGGTAGTAAATAGAAATCTATTTATTCATCCTAACTCCTACTTCTAAAACCCTTGAAAACTTGGCTCAGTACCCAGCGGTGGGTTTTTGCCAGAAGATGAGACACAAAAAGGACAGAGAATGACTGAGGCAGTAGAGGGTTTCTGTTTTGGTTTAGACACACAGGAATGTGTGACAGAGTTGATAGACTACAGGATGATTTTAAAAGGAAAATATTAACTCACAGTTATAAGTTCAAACATTAAATTCTTTAAAAAAAATACAGTGGGCTGGGTATAGCTCAGTGCTAGAGAGCCTGGTTAGTGTGCTCAAAGGTTTGTTTCTTTTTTCCTCTTCTTTTTTTCTTTTTCAAGATAGGGTCTCACTCTAGCCCAAGCTGATCTGGAACCCACAGTGATCCTCCTACCTCTGCCTCCCAAGCTCCTGAGTGCCTTGCTTCGGATGTGATTCTTAACCCCTGCCCACACATATATGGTTTATATTCATTTATCATCTTTTAGAAATTAATTTCTCTTTGGTTGAGCTGATCTAATGGTTAAGACAGCTTCACAGTTACCTTTTCATTGCTGGAACAACACAGCCAAACAGAGGCAGCTTAGTGAAGGAAAGAGTTTATTTCAGGCTTACAGTTTTAAGGGGAAACTTCTTTAAAGCAGGGAGAGCATGCAGAGCAGAGACTAGAGCCTGTGTTGCCACAGCAACTGTCAGAAAGCACCAAGAGAGGGAGCTGAGTGATAGGGCTAGAACACCTTAGCATCACATTTCCTCCAGCAAAGGTGACACCTCCCAAACTGCCACCAGCTGGAGGTAGAAAGTGATGGTTAACCACAGTGAACACCTGAGGCTACGGGGGACAGTTCATCTCCAAACTACCACAGACAGTGAAGCGGTTTTTCAAAAGAGAAACAATAAGAACTAATAAATCACATGAAATCAAATGCTTGGATGTATGGTACATTTCACCCCCAGTCTACTGTCCACACAAAGCAATTATACCTGAGTGCCTTCAGAAAGGCCTGGTCTCTTACATGGAGAAATTTCTCGATTTAAATGGACCCCTATTTATTTAGACTCAAATTCGCCTTACATCACTTACCATTCTTTAATAGTCACTTCTCGAATCCCTTCTCCGATGTCTGAGAGTTTGAACTGAACAACCTGTCCTTGCAGAGCTACAAAGACAAACACGAAAGGGTCTCGTTAAATATGTACAGATTTTCTTTTATTACCATTTCTAATTATTTATTGATTTGCAAGCAAATAATTTTTTAAAAAAATGTTTTGCACTAAATATAAGAAACTTAATAATAATAATAATAATAAAAAGAAACATGGCCAAGTGTGGTGGCACATGCCTTTAATCCCAGCACTTGGGAGGCAGAGGTAAGATCCCTGTGAATTCAAGGCCAGTCTGAGACTAGATAGTGAATTCCAAGTCAGACTGGGCTAGAGCAAGATCCTACCTTGAAAAACCAAAATAAATAAATAAATAAATAAATAAATAAATAAAAGAGAGAGAGAGAGAGAGAGAGAAACAAACAAACAAACCAACAAACTAACCTGGTCAGGCATGGTGGTATACACCCACCTTTAATCCCAGCACTCCAGCACTTGGGAGGCAGAGGAGGAGGATTGCTGTGAGATCAAGGCCAGCCTGGGACTTCAGAGTACGTTCCAGGTCAGCCTGGACTACAGTGAGACTCTACCTCAAAAAATAAAATTAAATAAATAAATTCAAGCTGGAGAGATGGCTCAGCAGTTAAGGCACCTAAAGACTTGAGTTTGATTCCCCAGTACCCATATAAAGCCAGGTGCACAAAGTGGTACATGCATTTGGAGTTCACTTGCAGTGACAGGAGGCCCTGGCACACCCATTCCCTCTCTGCCTGTCTCTCTATGCTTGCAAATAAATAAAAATATTTTTAAAGAAAAGAATTTCAACAGGAACACCGGGCTTCCAAGAGTCAGGAAAGTGCAGAGGAAACTGCTGAAGATGTCCCAGGACATGAGTTTCCTTCTAGACTGACTTCCACAGTACTAGACGTGGATGAAGATTCTTGTCTCAGAAACCACTGCATCTTCAGATAACAGTGAGACCCAGGGGACATCCAAGTTGTCTGACATGCTGGCCCCCAAACACTGGGGGCACCGCCTCACCTTCCAGCCTCTCCCTGCCTCCTTCAATGGGATTTCCCCTGCAGGCCTCTGGAGCTCTATCCCCATACCTGAGTTCGCTGGCTTCCCCCCACCTCCCTTATCCTCCAATTCCCTTCTGACTACCTGGCCCTGCAGCTGCCTGAGGCCCATGCTGGAGAAACACCCTGCCAACCCTGGAAACTCAAGATGGTGGTGGGACCCCCTGACTGCCCTGTGGGTGGGCTGCTGACCTTCCCTGCCTGGGGTCCTGGGGCTGGGGTTGGGGCAGTCCTGGCCTCCCCCCCCCCCCAAGATGCCTCCACACATGATCCTGAGCACCGTCCCTCGGCAGATGTTCAGCAATGCAGGCAGCGGGGATGATGCTCTGTACAGTGACGATGACCTGGTGATTGATATCCCAGAGTGAGCCACCCAATGGTCCCTGCCGAGCCCTGCTCGACATCTACTCTGTGCCCACATACTCAAGTCCACTTCCTCAGAGATGTTTACTGATGCCCAGTTGCAATGCTTTGGCACTGACACAACCAGAAAAGGTGTAAACACGCACAAATGTCCCCCAGGAAGGTGGCAGGGGCCCTGCCTTCACATCCCAGCCCCATCTAGGGGACAGTTATTTAAATGACTAGCCAGGAGCATCTGCCACCTCTCAGGGAGGCACACATCCTGTGGGGCCGCAAGGCTGGGACTTTATAAATGAAGATTCGGTATTAAAGGGGAAAAAAAAAGAAAATAATTTCACATCCTTAAATTAATAAATGAAGACTTTTTGTCCTAGGAAGTAATTATAAAGTTACATCAAGATTTATGCTCAGCTGTACCTTCTGTCAGGTTAGGATGAAAAACTGGAATCAATCTACACAATCAAAAGGTGATGAGTTCATGCACAGTGGCACCCCTGGACCCTGCAGGGTTGTGCACGGAGCAGCAGGAACTTGGAAATACAATGCGGCTGAAGACAGCGCATGTGGCATGAAACCAACTGAATGTCAAAGGCTTTGCATGCCATGTTAAGGAGTCTGAAACTCATCCTAAAAGAGACGTCCTTGGGAACCAGTGATAAATCAATATGGTCATTTATGTTGGAAGTTAGTTCCACCAAGAAGCAGCGTCTGGGCTGGGGATGTGGCAGGCTCAGGGGAAGACTGCTTGCTGAGCACCCACAAAGTGCTGGCTTTAATCTCCAGATACATGTGAGTGGATTCCCAGGACAACACAGCTGAAATAAATACCGGTTGTTGCCATTTTCTAGACAATAAACCTGAGAGAAATTAAGTAACTCACTGAAAGTTACACAGTTAATAATTGATAAAAACAGAAACCCATGGAGCCCGGAATTGGTAAATACCCAAAGTTCATGATAAAGAATTTCAAGGATGCTGTTCTTCTAAAATTGGAAGAACACAGAGAAGATTAGCATGGCCCCTGTGCAAGGATGACACGCAGACTCATGAAGTGTTCCAAACTTTTGTGGAAAAAGCCATTCACTTCATTTAACTGTCTTTTAGGATATTCTCTCTTATGGCCATGAATATGGCAGGTAATACTGTATCTTCATAAGAAAATCAACTTGGAGGCTGCAGTGCCTTGACTCTGTGCATGTAATTACTAAGTGGCAAGTGCAGGGTAGGAGAGGCCGCAGCCTTGCTATCAGGACTGGCTGGACCTGCTGCTGTTCCCAGTAAGATGTTCAGATTCCACTGTATCAGTAAAGCCTGACTTCACAAACAAAGAGGTCAGAGGATGAAGCAGGAAGTTGGGAGTTTCTCTTTGAATGGTCTGCACTTTCTCTAGCCAGCAACTAAGGAGCAATACATTTTTAAAAATGGAAATCTTGGGCTGGAGAGATGGCTCAGTGGTTAAGACACTCACATATAAAGCCTAATGACCTGAGTTCAATTCCCCAGTACCCACGTAAAGCCAGATGCACAAGGTGGTGCATGTGTCTGGAGTTCATTTGCAGTGGCTAGAGGCTCTGGTATGCCCATTTTCTGTATGTCTCCTTCTGTTTGTCTCTCTCTGCTTACAAATAAATTTTTTTTAAAAAATGGAAATCTTTAGCACTTGTATGTGTCTTTGTTGAACTGATGAACAAAGACTTAAAGACAGGTGCAAAACTAAATCCTCTTTTGAAACCCAGAGCTCATTGTGTAGTATGAGTTTTGATACATATAAGAAGGAATATAATACTCAAACAGTTCAAGGTGATGGTATTCATCTATAGATATTTAAAAAGCATTCTGATATTCAAGTAATAGATGAAGATTGTCTTTTGTTTTTAAGGCTTTTCTCTTGAACATGAGGTCTGGAAATAAAGATACCTAAGCTGCAAATGGATGTTAAAATTTTAGCATTGGCATATCTCAAAGAATTGCAGTGTTCTGGATGTAATATCATAGGAATGAATATGAATAACAATTCTGTTCGAGAAGTGTAGGGTGTCAGCAATTAAGGCAGATCACCAATCCTGAAATGGATTCTAAAGTAAATTGCTTCAAGGAATTCAAGGTCGGAGTTCTCAGGCAACTTTGACATAGAGATAAAAGAAGGACCAAACACACCTGGAGTAGGCATCAGTTCCTTCAAAAAGAACTAGCTTCGGCTTTGGAAGAACAAAGATGACCTCAATGGGCAATGAAGGAGTCATATGGGAAATAAAAATTTATTGACTTGGAAAAAAAAATGGAAATCTTAGCCGGGTGTGGTAGCGCATGCCTTTAATCCTAGTACTCAGGAGGCAGAGGTAGGAGGATTGCCATGAGTTCAAGGCCACCCTGAGACTACATAGTGAATTCCAGGTCAGCTGGGCTAGAGACCCTACCTTGAAAAAAAAAAAAAAAAAAAAGGAAATCTTAGCAGGGCGTGGTGGCACACTACTTTAATTTCAGCACTCAGGAGGCTCATGTAGGAGGATCTCTGTGAGTTCAAGGCCAGCCTGGAGCTACACAATGAATTCCAGGTCAGCCAGGGCTAGAGTGAAACCCTGCCTCAAAACAAACAAACAAAATGGAAAACTTGGCTTAGGGGTGAGATCAATGGAAAAGCACTTGCCTAGCATGTGTGAAGCTCAGGTTTTTATCACCAATACCACACACAATCCATACATTCATCTGTTATCTATCATCTATGACTCTATTATCGCTCTATCTAATCCATCTATTCAATACTAAAATAAATTACTATGTGCACCTGTGGTGCTGAGTATAAAACATATAGTGCATGTACATATACACATGCACATATACATAAATATAAATATTTCAAAAATAGTGGTGCAGAGTGGGTAGGAATACCCTGAGGCATGGTTTCTCCCCTTCCCCACAGGGACTGAAGGAGGCCTTCATGAAGCCACAGTGAATACCATAACCCTGAGACAGAATAGGAGAAAGCTAGGCAGGTTTAAGCCAGGGATAGAGGCCCAGAGGAAACCAGAAAATGCCAAACCCCTGACTTCTCATCTTGGCACAAGAATGAACCCTCCAAACTTGGATTAAAACTTGTGTCTGACATTGATCTATGATGCCTTCTGCTGTCCACAGTCGAACATGCTAGGATCCCAGCCCCTCCAGATATGTGCAGACTCTATGATCCATCCTCCAGATCTAACGACAAATCAGATCTTTCCCCACCTACCTGAACTAAACCCTATAAAGGGGCAGCCTGGATGGGCTTTCCCTCTTCTTCCTGAGACCTTCCTGAGAAAGATCTCCTTCCCAAGATCCTCTCTACTCTCTGGTGTGGTCTGAACTTCTCCACGTGAGTCTCATGGGAATGAGAGACCTAAGCCTGTCTTTTAATGCCTCTTTGATTCCGGTCTCTCTGCTCTGTCTGATGGTCTCTAATGTGCCATGTGTGAATTCTCACCATGTAGGCTCTCTTTTTCCCTGCTTCCCCCCTTGAGGAAGCATGCAGCTGATGGCAAGTGTGTTCCCCTCTTTAATCTCAATCTCCCCACTCTCTGTTTCACGGTCCCTGAATTAACTATGTGCACTATACTGCCACTCAGGATCTGCCACGTGGGCGCTCTTACGCTTCCCAGGTGTTCAAAGCCCCTTCTGAACTCCACTTAGTAAGCCTCAGATTTTCTGGCTCGCACAGGTTTCCAGCTTCATTCTAACTTTATCTTTAAGCTTCGATTTCTCATTATCTTCCACTTTTCTGAAATGTTTCCCACACAACAATGTTTCAGTCTGCCTTTCCAGGTCTCAATTCTCTTTACATAAACTCTGAAAATTGTGATTTCTCCCCAAATAAACTCAGTAATTCATAATTTGTCCTTCTTGGCTCCATCTTTATTATTCTTCATTA
Organism: Zapus hudsonius; assembly: GCA_004024765.1. Classification (NCBI taxonomy): domain Eukaryota; kingdom Metazoa; phylum Chordata; class Mammalia; order Rodentia; family Dipodidae; genus Zapus; species Zapus hudsonius. The sequence continues at coordinate 9,457 of PVHP010024901.1, forward strand.
AAGATTAGGAAAGAACCTGAAACTTGGGATTTATAAATATGGGGGACCCTCTGAACCCCAAAATTCCCATATCAACCCACTGAGAAGGGCCCCTAGGATAAAAGGAACAGGGGCAAGGGGATAAAAGAGTTATTACATATATATATATTTTTTTTTTTTTTAAGTGGTGACCCATGCTCATACAAGCACCACTAATTTAGTCAGTGGGTCAATACATATATAATTATATAAATAAATAAATAAGAAGAATAAAAGAGAGGTAAGAAATAGGAAATAATGGAAAGAAGGGTTTTAATGGGTGGGAGAAAGGGGATACAACAATAATGAATGCATTGGTCAAAATACATTATATACATGCAGAAAAAAAATAAATTAACAACCAAAACAAAACAAAAAACCAGTGGTGATGGTAAGGTCTACATTGTCTTAGGCTGAGAAGATGACATATAAAAAGAATGAAAGATGGGGCTGGGGATGTAGCTTATTTTGTAGAGTACTTGCCTAGCATGCACAAGTCCCTAGGTTTGATCCCCAATACCACATAAAACCAGACATGGTGGTGCAAGCATGAAACCCCAGCAGTCTGAAGGATCAGAAGTTCAGGGTCATCAGTCATTCTCAGCTACATAGGGAGCCTGAGGCCAGCCTGTGCTACCTGAGACATATCTGAAAAACAAAAACGAAGCATACACACATACACACACACACACACACACACACACACACACACACACACACGAGTGGGGCTTGCCAAGAATTCCCCTTTTTTCCATTTCCAGCACACACTAAAGCCTCTGTATCAGTCCAAAGCTTAATTATAAAATAAGTCTAAGGTTCTTTGTCCAGGTTCTCAATAGAACACCAGGGGAAAAAAAAAGTTCTTATGTCCTTGCCAAATCTAATACTTAAGGCATCAAGTTATTTACAGAGGTTGATACAGCTGAGAAAAAGGTAAGTGAATGTTGAAAGGGACCTTTCTGTTTGGAAGCCATTGGGGGTGATTTCATCACATCATTGTAACATGGGAGATTCAGTGTTTCACCCAATGAACGATCCAATAGTAGATATGAGACTATAAAGACGCTTCTGTTAAGACAACAGTTTATCTTGGCTGAGAAGATCATATCAAGAATACATGACCCAAGCCAGGCATGGTGGTGCACGCCTTTAATCCCAGCACTCCGGAGTCAGAGGTAGGAGGATCGCCATGAGTTCAAGGCCACCCTGAGACTACATAGTGAATTCCAGGTCAGTGTGTGTTACAGCGAGACCCTACCAAAAAAAAATATATATATATATATATGTCCCAGCCATGTGTGGTGGTTCACACCTTTAATCCCAGCCCTTGGGAGGAGAGGTAGGAGGATCGATATAAATTCAAGGCCAGCCTGGGACCACATAGTGAGTTCCAGGACAGCCTGGGCTAGAGTAAGAGCCTACCTCAAAAAAATAAATAAATAAATAAATAAATAAATAAATAAATAAATAAATAAATGACCCAATGTAACCTAATCCCAACTGTAAAAAGACACAAGCATTAGTGTGTGTGGTTGGAGAGGGGGTATGGGGAGAACATAAGAAATGGATAGGCCGGGCATGGTGGCACACGCCTTTGATCCCAGCACTCGGGAGGCAGAAGTAGGAGGATCGCCATGAGTTCAAGACCACCCTGAGACTACACAGTGAATTCCAGGTCAGCCTGGGCTAGCGTGAGACCCTACCTCGAAAAACCAAAAAAAAAGAAAAAAAAGGATAGAAGTGGGGAGAACAGGGCTATTTTTACGTTGGAAAGTCTTCAACTACGAAAGAAGAAAATGTGCTGATGAGAACCGTTACGTTACGTTCCATATTGTATCTGGAGGTCATCACACTTACCAGCTGTTGTTTTCAGCAGGCGATGAGGATGACTGTATTTGAATGAAGGTTCACCAAGGAAACACACACATTTTGGCTTCAAAACATGTACATTTCTACATGTTTGAAAATAGCGAACACAAATCTACCAGTGGGAAACAAAACAAAACAAAAAAGCATTCATAAATTATCTTAGCGGCTGGAAACACAGCTCATCGAAAGCACACTTGCCTAGAATCCATAGAAGTTCGATCACCAGCACCTCTTCCCCACAAAAATTAATAAATTATCTTAATGGCTTATCTCTATGTATACACTGAATTTCATGGAGTTCTATTTTAAACCCATTGGAATCATAATGTCAATAAGAAATTATCAAGGCAAAACCCAGAATACTTGGCAGCAAGAATAATCAAGTTTATGAAACTGGTTATTTTCCTAAAGAATTGTCCAAGATGTTAAAAGAACACAGACACTACTATAAGAGAACATTGGTCAGCCATATTGTGACCACAGAGTCAATTTTTTTCCTGTTTATAACCCGTATCACAAATTCCTTATACTCCAGCTTGTCAGTGGACTTAAATCATCAGACTTCCTGAAATAAAGCTATTAAAGAATCCTTGGGATTTAGGCAGATGGTTCAGCATTTAAAGGCACCTCCTTGTAAAGGGCTGCTAACCCTGGTTCAATTACCCAGGACCCATGTAAAGCTAGATGCACAAGGTGGCACATGCATCTGGAGGTCATTTAAAGTAGCAAGAGCAGGGCATGGTGGCACACGCCTTTATTCCCAGCACTTGGGAGGCAGAGGTAGGAGGATAGCCGTGAGTTTAAGACTACATAGTGAATTCCAGGTCAGCCTGGACTACAGTGAGATTCTGCTTCAAAAAAACAAATAATACAACAAACAAGTTTGAGTTACAAGCCAGGCATGGTGGCTCATGTTTTTAATCTTAGCAACTTGGGAGGCTGAGGCTGAGACAGGAGGATACCATGTGTTTGAGGCCAGCCTAAACTGCAGAGTGAGTTCCAGGTCAGCTTCGGCTACCATGAGACCCTGCCTGAAAAAAAACAAACAAACATATATATATATATATATATATATATATATATATATATATATACATATATATATATGTATATATATATATATTCCATTTACGTTCTTAAGTGAATTTTTTTCACCTTAATTTCTCAGTTGTTACTGATTTCTGAAGGAAAGAAAATTGAACATCCCCTTTCTTAAATTATGCATCTTGGCTTTCTTTAAAAAACTCACCCTAAATAAACTTTATTTTTTGGGCGGGGGCTCAGATTAAAGGCATGAGCCACCATACCTGGCCTCAACTCATTTTTATAACATCTATATTTTAATCTTACTGACAATAATGTGGGAATAATGAGACCTAACTAAAATAAGTCAAAGTGACAGCTTAAAACTGAGCAGGCAGTGAAAGGAATTATCTCCAAACAACCATTGTTTTATTTTTATTAGCATATGTTAATTGTAGATAATAATGGGTTTTTTTTTGTATTTTACACGATGTATTTTTATCTCATTCACACCCTGGATTACTCTTTCTTGTTCCCCTCTTCCTGTTCCCCTTCCTCTCTCAACTATTCTTTCTTCTACTTTCAGGGTGTTTGTTTGTTTGTTTGTTTGTATGGTGACCCAATGAATTTCATTAGGATTGCCAACTGATCCTAGCTGAGCTAATATTTACAGGAGGATGATGGGCTCTCTGCCAGTGATTGCCCCTGAAAGGCTTCCTCTCTCAGTTCCCTTAGCTGCTCAGGGAGGGGTGGGGTCTCGAGAGTCCCTCCCAGTCCACAGGGAGGGGCAGGGCCTCACAACAGGGTGCTGACAGACCCACTGTTGAAAGGTGCCAGTCCCCTGAGCCTTGATGGGGGTCACAGTTCCTGATTCTCAGCATTTTAACCAGAAATGAAACTCAGCTGTTAGTACTGTCTACTGCAATGAAAGAGCCTTTCTGACCAAAGCTAACATCAGCACTAATGCATGGACATAAACACAAATATTGAGAAGGCAATTTGATGCACACATACATCACACATCTAAGGGGAAAAAAAAACAGCATTAGCTTTCCCACACGGGTCTATGACCTCTCCAGGTATGGGCTTTTCATCAGGTTCAAAGTCAAGATGTTGATTTTTCTACTGTGAAGTTGGCCTCAACTCCAATTAAAAAGCAGTTGGAGGCTGGACTGATGACTCCACAGTTAAAGTGTTTGCCTGCAAAGCCTAACGACCTGGGTTCCATTCCCAGTACCCACGTAAAGCCAGATACACAGTGTACCTGGAGTTTGCAGCGGCTAGAAGCCCTGGCATTCTCTCTCTCCTTGAAAATAAAAAATAAAAATAAAGAAAAAAAAAAAAAAGAAAAGAAAACAGTTGGTTACCCCATTATTCACTTGCTGCTATTACCCTAGTGTGGTAATGTAGCATGTAGGGATCAAGGCTTTTGATGACAACCCCACAATTCCTGCCCCCCCCCCCCAGCTGCACAGCCACCAGCAGCTCTGGGAGCAGCCAGCAGAGAGAAAGCTTCCATCCCGTTCCAACCTGATTTCTTCTGTCCAGAGACAAAGAATGTGGTAAATACTTCCATTTTGCTTGTCCTTCTTTTCTCCTTCAACTCCTACAACAAAACTAAAGCAGTACATCAACCTCTGCTTCTTCCGGTATAAAATGTATAAACATTCAATGAAAATTCACCTTGATTTACATAAAATCCTTCACACTTTGGAAGGAAATTAAGCTGCCAGAAGATTTTGCCTTCTACAACACAGCTCTTACTGAAAAACCACCACAGACCAAGGAGAGGCACAAACCACCAAATTAAATTTTCCTTTAGAAATTTGTTGTCATGTATTTGTTTGCTAGGAGAGAGAGAAGAGGTGCACCAGAGCTTCTTGCCACTGCAAATGAACTCATGTGACTTTGTGGATCTGGCTTTTTCCATGGGTACTGGGGAATCAAACCCAGACTTGCAGGACTTGCAAGCAAATGCCTTTAATCACTAAGCTATCTCCCCAGCAACAAACTATAGTTTCTTAAGTGGGACTGGAAAGAAGACTCAGCAGTTTAAGGCCCTTGCTTGCAAAGCCTAACAGCCTAGGTTGGATTTCCCAGTGCCCATGTAAAGCCAGATATACAAAGTGGTGCATGCATGTGGAGTTCATATGCAGTGGCAGGAGGTCCTGATGAGCCCATACATTCCCTCTCTCTCCCTCTCCCCATCTCTATTTCCCTCTTAAATAAATAAATTTATTTGTTTATAAGGTGTGGGCCCATCCTACACCTTTATTCCCAGCAGACTCTGTTGTTAGTGCTGCCTAATGCAATAAATGAGGCTTTTTTGGCCAAAGCTAACATCAGCACTAATGAATGGACATAAACACAAATATTGAGAAGGCAATTTGACGCACACATCAAAGACCCTATCTCAAAAAAAAAAGTAAGTAAATAAATAAATTTAAAAACAGTTTCTTAAGTGCTTAAGATAGGCTAGGTACTTTCAGTTTTCACATATATTACCTCCTCTCCACCTCATAATATCATCTGGAAGATGTACATCTCTCTTCTTTAACACATGAGAAATGATGGACCAGGTGAAGTTATTTGTCCAAGGTCTCCAACAAGTAAGTGGCAAAATTAGACTCTGAAGCCAAGTAAAGATGACATCAAATCCCTGGTTCTTTTTAATAATCGCAGCACATGGCTAGAAGTAGGAAGAATAATCCCTACCTTCAAAGTTACTCTCTGTGAGACCACTCATTCATTCATTCGTTCATTCAGTTTCCAGATAAGAGTCTTGCTCTAGCTCAGGCTGACCTGGCATTCACTATCACTCCTGTTGATCCGCTTGAGTGCTGGGATTAAAGGTGTGAGATACCATGCTCAGTTAAATTTATCTATCTACCTATCTATCTATTTGGGAGGGAAAGAGAGATAGGGATAGAGAGAAGGAATGTATGGGCTTGCCAAAGATGGGGTGGGGAGACAGCTCAGCAGTTGAAGGCACTTGCTTACAAAGCCTGTTGACCTAGGTTCAAATCCCCAGTACCCATGGAAAGCCAGATTCACATAGTGGCAGTTGGAGTTCATTTGTGGTGGCTGGAGGTCCTGGCGCATTCTCTGCCTCTCTTACTATATCTCAAATAAATAAATAAATATTTTTTAAAAAGAGAGAAGTGGCTAGCTCAGGGACCATTGTTAGTAACTGTGTCAGCATAAAGGGTGTGAACTGTGTTTTAAGTTATTGAAAAACCAGGATTAGGAAATCATTCAAGTAATAACACACTGGACAGATTACAATAGGTGACATGGGAAAGGAAAGGAACCAGCCAGGATCTGACAGGAAACAACAGGCTCCCACAGGCTCGGAGCTGAAGTGATTAACCGTAGAAGGAGAAGGCAACAAAACTGATTCCTGGGCTGAATGGCTTTGAAGAGAGATGGGGAGGAAGAAACAGGTAGCGAAAGTATTAGTAAGGTTAGTGAATAGACTGAAAGGTAATAGAGGGCTAGAGAGGTTGTTTAGTAGTTAAAGGCACTTGCTTGCAAAGCCTGTCTGCCTGGGTTTGATTCCCTCATTACCATGTAAAGTCAGATGCACAAAGGGGTGCATGGATCTGTAGTTTGTTTGCAGTGGCAAAAGGCCCTAGCACACACATTCTCTCTCTCTCTCTCCTTACAAATAAATATACATATATATATATTTGTTGTTGTTGTTTTTGTTTGTTTGTTTGTTTTTCAAGGTAGGGTCTCACTGTAGCCCAAACTGACGTGGAATTCACTATGTAGTCTCAGGGTGGCCTTGAACTCATGGCGATCCTCCTACCTCTGCCTCCCGAGTGCTGGGATTAAAGGCGTGCACCACCATGCCCGGCTTAAATATATTTTTTAAATAACTAAGAATAAATAAAAGGCAATAGAGGAACTAGAGAGATGGCTCAGCAGCCAAAGTGCTTGCTTACAAAGCCTCACGGCCTGGGTTTGATTCCTCAGTACTCACGTAAAGCCAGGTGCACAAAGTGGCGCATGCGTCTCGACTTCACTTTTAGTGGCAGAAGGCCCTGGTGTGCCCATTTTCACTCTATATCTGTCTGCCTCTTTCTCTTTCTATCAAATAAATAAGAATCTATTTTTTAAAAGAGTCAAATGTTTAATTCCTAGGGAAGTGTGAAACACAAAATAATATGCACAATTTACTATAGATGCCAAAAGCTCTCACTGCTTAAAGCTTTTTATAAAAGAACAAAAAAATTAAAATATAAAAAACAAAACCCTTTTTACTGAACAAGTCAACCAATATTTATGAGGGCCCACAGTGTGCCAAGATTATTTATAGAACAAAAGAGATACAATTCCTTCCTGTATGTAATGTTCAGTAGAGTGAAAGAGAAAGCCAAGGACACGGTCAGCGCTACAATGGGGGAATGGAGTAAGCTAAGGAAGCCTGGCTTAAGAAGGTTAGGCTGACCCAGGACCCAAGAGTGAATGGGAATAACCCAAGAGCTGAGGAATATTGCACATGAGGGCCCGAGGAGTAAGGCAGGAGTCTTCCAAACATTTACAACTGAGGAAACACATGCTCCAAGGCCTGGAATCAAGGACACAGCACATGTTCAATTATCTAAGTTGTTTCAAAGAACTCATGTAGTTGAGTAAGGGGAGGCCATGTCCAGTTGATATGGGAGGTTTGTAATCAAGAATGAAGCCCGAGAGATTGGAAAAGTTTGGGTCATAAATTCCCTCAACCATGTGACTCTTGGACTTTTTTTTTTTTTTTCAGGACAGTCATTCAAGTAAGAAAACAACCTAATCAAATAGGTACCTTACTTTATCAGATCGGCCATCTTCCTAAAGATGGATTATGGAAAATGAATTCAAAATCAGAAGCAGAGGGCCCAAAGCCCAAGATGCCTGCAATTAAAGGTGAAGTGGCAAGCAGTGGCCAGATGTCTTCAGAGATAGAGGCTAGAATGGAGAGAAACAGGTTCCTGTCTGTCTAATGTGTCTCTCAGGCATTAGGGCACACTGTGAGATGGCTAAAGGCTAGCTTTTCCAAGCTCTCTTGCGAGTGGAAGCAATATATCACTGAATAGCTGGTGAAGTCTTCCTGGTTTCCCTTCCTCTTTCCTCAGTCTTTGAAGATTGAGGCAGAGTTATAGCAGACATAATGAACTGCTGAATTGGCAGCCCTGGTGATGATGAATCTCTCCATCAATGCCAGCTGTCATTTAATTTTGGGATGCTCTATATACACACATTCCTAATTTTCTGTTCATTGGTTGGCTTTTTATGACTTGCAACTGAAAAAATACATATACAGATAGATACTTGGAGAGTTCTTGGACAGGAGGAAATATAAGTCTGTAGTACACCTGCTTGGAAGACGGGAGCTTTAGGCCCTCAGCCGGGCAGATGACTAAATCCAAAGTGAATGAGGTAACTTTGGAGGTGGGGAAAGTTCAGAGTGTTCTAATCTCAGCTCTTAGAACGAAGTGGTTACACATTACTGACAGATCTGTGCTCTGGAAAATCCATCTTTAGATGGTGTAAAGCTGTACACCTTAGTATGGCCTCTTACACATCTAGGGTATATGAGATAGCCTATTCACAGCCCCTAGGCTACTAACCTGTGCACTGTGTTACCAAATACTCTAGGCAACAGGAACACAGGTGTATCTCTCTATCGACACACATCTAAACTTAAAAATGGCACAATGAAAAGAACAGTGAGGGCTGGGGAGATGGCTCAGCATTTAAACGGTGCTTGCTTGCTTGCAAAGCCTGATGGCCCAGGTTCAATTCCCTAGTGCCTACATAGAGCTAGAAGCACAAAGCAATGCATGCATCTGGAGTTCATTTGCAGTACAGGAGGCCCTGGCATGCTCACTCACATTCTAGTGCTCTCTCTGCCTTCTCTCTGTCTCTCTTAAATAAATAAAAATATTTTTAAAAATATTTTATTTATTCATTTTCAAGCAGAGAAATACACACACACACACAGAGAGAGAAAGAGAGAGAAAGAGAGAGAGAGAGAGAGAGAGAGAGAGAGAGAGAGAATACACCAGAGCCACCACCTTGTGGGTCTGGCTTATGTGGGTCCTGGGGAATTGAACCCGGGGCCTTAAGCACTGGAGGCAAGTGCCTTAACCGCTGAGCCATCTCTCCAGCCCAATAAATATAATTTTTTTTAAAAATAGGGCTGGAGAGATGGGTCAACAGTTAAGGCACTGGTCTGCAAAGCCTAATGACCTGGGTTTGTTTCCCTAGAACCCACATAAAGCTGGATGCATAAAGTGGCGTAAGCATATGGAGTTCGTTTGCAGTGGCTGGAGGCACTACTGAGCCCATTCTCTGTGTGAGTCTCTTCTTTCTATCTCTCTGCTTGAAAGTAAATAAATAAATTTTAAAAATTTTTTTAAAAAAAAGAGGGCTGGAGAGATGGTTCAGTGGTTAAGGCACCTGCCTCCAGTGTGCTATCACTTGCTCTCTCTCTCTCTCTCTCTCTCTCTCTCTCTCTCTCTCTGTATCTCTGCTTGAAAATGAATAAAATATTATTTTAAAAAAAGAGCCGGGCATAGTGGCACATGCCTTTAGTCCCAGGACTCTAGACTAGAGCAAGAAAAAAAATATATATATATATATATATATATATATATATATAATTAGGTGATAAGACTTAAGACTTTTTTTTCAAGGTAGTGTCTCACTCTAGCCCAGGCTGACCTGAAATTCACTATGTAGTCTCAGGGTGGCCTTGAACTCAAGGTGATCCTCCTACCTCTGCCTCCCGAGTGCTGGGATTAAAGGCGTGCGCCACCACATCCGGATGATAAGACTCTTTCTGCCCCATTACAATATTATGGGACCACGGTTATAAACTCAGTGGTTGGCTTAAACATCCTCAGGAGGTACAGGGGTGTATTTAAAAGCTGGGAAGAGAAAGCGGGAACTTGAACCAAGTAACCAAAAACGTAGATAGAATATTGGGAAGCTGGTGTCTCAGAAGCCAAGAATGGAGAGCTCTCAGAAGGGCAGCCAAGAGCCATCTCTGTCTATGTCAGACTTATTCTTCACAAATCTCAAGTTCTCCAGTGCCCTCGAAAGACTCCTCTCTGACACCCCTCCAGAAGGGCTCACTCTTACAGGCCCCTGGAGCTCTAAGCACTTCTCGCTGTGTCCCTCTCCCACATTCTCCTCCACAAGGTTGCAACCTCAGGAGGAAAGAGATGGTGTCTGTGCCTGTGACTGGCACACACGACAGTAGCAGTCCCGAAGGGTTTTGTAAGACCGGGAGCATGCAGGGAAACCGGGCAAGAAGGTGTCCACGAAGAAGTCATGCAAGCAATGAAACAGGACCACGAATGGGGGGCGCCTGCACCTGCTGGTAAGACTGTGCAAGAGGGGCGCCTGCAGGGGGAAGGGGGTGCGGAGTTTGCAATGACAGACACTGAGAAAAGAACGGGCCATAGGAGTGAACCTCAAACCAGAAGCTGAATGCTTGCCTTGACCAACCCTTCCTCTAGATTGCAAATTCCCTGGGGTCAGAAGTCCTACGAGCGGTGCCTGGTGCCCCGTGGGCGCTCGGTAAACGCGACTGGCAAGAGCCAATCACACAACACCTGGCACGGGGCAGGTGCTCAGTCCCAGGTGAGCAGATAGATGGAGGGCTCGCCGGGCCTCGGGAGACGGGCACGGAAGAGAGCGCGTCCGCAGCCCGCTGGCGCGCCACCTTCCCGGCCCTTCGGCACGCATCCCTCCGGGTCCCCATCCCGGGTGACACCCAGCAGGTCCCGGCTGCCCCGGCCCGGCCCCGCTCACCAGCCTCCCCGGGAGGCGGCTCCAGGTCCCGAGCACGCGCGCCGCAGCCATCTTCCTCCGGAAACCACCGCTGGGAGGCGCCGCCTCCTCCCGCCACCTGCGGAGACGCGCCTCCCCGCGCGGCCAATGGGAGCCCGCCGAGGACCGCGCCTCCCACTCGGCAGCCAATCAGGGGGCGGGGAGGGCCGGCGGGCCCAGGGGGCGGAGTCTGGGAGAGAGGGGAGAGGGGAGGGGGTGGGGACCCGGACAGCTCGAGTTTCAGTTCAAAAAAAAAAATCATCCTTTAACCCTTGCAGGTAAAAGACTGTGAAAGAGGGAAATGGAGCCGGGGGTGGAGACGCAAGATTTAATCCCAGCCCTGGGGAGGCAGAGGGAGGAGGATCGCGGTGAGTTCAAGCCCAGCCTGAGACTGCAGAGTGAAAGAAAAAAAAAAAAAAAAAAGGGGGAAAGGGAAATTTTGGAAAGGGCACTCACCTGAGAAGGTCAACCTGTGGGCACTTTGTTGCACGGGTCTGTACCGTGACCCCTTGTCCCACCAGCGCATGCAGTTGAGTGTTTTGTTTTTGCCTCAGGGTGGCCTCGAACTCACAGTGATCTTTTTACCTCTGAACGCTGAAGATTGAGAATTGAGAAACAAGACCACAGGCGTTTCACAACCTCGCTGTGTAATATTACACAAATGCTTTACTTTTGCCTGGCAGAGCTTTACAGGCGCATATGGGTGTTTTTTTTTTCTTTTTTTTTTTTGGTTTTTCGAGGTAGGGTCTCGCTCTAGCCCAGGCTGACCTGGAATTCACTCTGTAGTCTCAGGGTGGCCTCGAACTCACGGCGATCCTCTTACCTCTGCCTCCCGAGTGCTGGGATTAAAGTCGTGCGCCACCACGCCTGGCTTGGTGTTTTTTTTTTTTTTTTAATATTGTAGTTATTTATTTGCAAGTAGAGATGCATGCACCACTTTGTTGATCTGGCTTTACATGGATACTGGGGAATCAAACCCAGGCGTTCAGGCTGTTTTACCACTTAGACATCTTTCCAGCCGGGTTTTTCGAGGTAGGGTCTCGCTGTAGCCCAGGCTGACCTGGCACTCCGTAGTCTCAGGCTGGCCTGACTCACAGTGATCCTCCTGTTTTTGCTTCTCAAATTCTGGGATTAAAAGCATGCACCAGCTGGTTGTGGGTTGCTTCACCTTTAACCCCAGAATTTGGAAGGCAGACGAAGGAGGATCACTGTGAGTTCGAGGCCACCCTGTGACTACATAGTGAATTCCAAGTCAGCCTGGGCTAGACCCTACCTTGAAAAACGAAACAAAAAAAAAATCAATAAAAATAAAAGCATGCACCACCACAAATGGTGCATATGGGTATTTATTATAAACATTTAACATAAATCCCTGCCTTTATCAGAAAAAGCTGCAATAGTCAACAGAACTGCAACTTTTTGACTTGGCCTATTTAAACAATCTTAATGGCACATGAAATCATTGGAACAATCTCAGGTGCGTGTGTTCCTACAGAGATAGTTGTTGTTCCTCTGAAGTGAATAATCTGCCCTACTTAACTTGGGTTTCCCTGCAACTCTGCCTTATTCTCTTTCCTTTATCATCTTTTGCTCTCTTAAAATACAGTTTCCATATTCCACATGTGTTCAGACAGCTCCAGTCAGGTGTAATGAACACGTTCCAAACTCCTAACGTTGCATAGAGGAGTTTGGGACATGTTCATGTTCTTACACCTGAATGGAGCTGTCTGACAAGCTCCTAATAATATGCTGATATGTTAGGCTGCTAACACCACCTCAAATAGGAAGGCCAAGATACGGACCTGAAGATGGACTGTGTGTGTGCATGTGTGTGTGTTTGTGTTACTAGGACCTTGTGAAACAGGAGAGAGCTAGGCAGGTTTCAGCCAGGGATAGAGGCCTACAGGAAACCAGAAGATGCCAAGCACCTGATTTCTCATCTTGGCACAAGAATGAACACTCCTAATTTGGATTAGAACTCCTGTCTGACATTGATCTACGATACCCCATGCTGTCCAGAGTCAAACATGCTATGATCTCAGCCACACCCAGGTATGGGTGTACTCTAGCCATCCTCCAGATCTAACAACAAATCAGATTCCCCACCTCTGACAGGGTGACTCAAGTCTTCCCCTTTTTTCTTCCTGGATTCTCTACTCCTTTGGTGTGGCCTGAGCTTCCTCACATGAGTCTCAGGTCCCAACCCCAGTTGGCCACCTTGCCGGGTGAGGAAGGGAGACCTAAACCTGGCTTTTAATCTCTCTTTAATCTTAGTCTCTCCTCTATCTGTCTGATGGTCTCTAATTTACCATGTGTGGATTCCCACTTGGGGTCTGCCATGTGGGCTCTCCCATTTTTCCCTCACTTTCTTCCATGAGAAAGCATGCTGCCAATGCCAAGTGTGTTCCCCTCTTTGGTCCTAGTCTCTCTGCTAAATTTTATGGTCCCTAACTTGCCATGTGTGGATTCCCACTCCAGATCCACCACATGGGCCCTCTCTTCTTGCAAATAAAGATATATTTTTTAAAAAATAAAATTTTCAGCTGGGCGTAGTGGCACATGCCTTTAATCCCAGCACTTGGGGAGGAAGAGGTAGGAGGATCTGGACCATCAAAAACACATTAAAAAAAACTTTTAGCTGGATGTGGTGGCTCATGCCTTTAATCCCAGCACTCAGGGGGCAGAGGTAGGAGGAGCAATGTGAGTATCAGGTCAGCCTGGGCTAGAGCAAGACCCTACCTTGAAAAATAATAATAAAATAATAAATAAATAATAGAATTTTCAAGACAAATGATGCTTATCTTCAACTTTGCCTTAGATAATGCCAAGTTGCTCTGCAACGTGATTGTACAAAGTACCTGGGCTGCCCATGAGGCAGTGTTTATCATTCCTCATGATGAACTTAAAACTCCCAACGTAGTGATTATAATATGGTATTATGGTGTTAATTTGAATTTTGCTAATTAAGGTTGAGCAGGCTTTCATATGCATTTTAATGATTCTTAAAATGCCTCCTTCATGCTTTCAGCTTTTAGCTAGGACTAAAGATGTACACCACCACACCTGACTGAAACACGTTTTAAATGTTAATTAAATTTTTCTACTTTTTTCTTGACTTGTTTATGAGTTTTTTATTAATTTAGTTATTTTCAAGTAGAGAGAAAGAATGAGAATGAATGTTATGGTCTCTTGCCACTGCAAATGAGTTCCAGATATATCTTACTGTATGTGGATACTGGGGAATTGATCCCCACAGGACTGTCAGGCTTTGCAAGCAAGTGCCTTTTACTGCTGGGCCATCTCTCCAGCCCAAGACCTGCTTTTGGTGTCATGTCTTAGAAAAATTGATTTAGCCAAGATCACAGTAAAATACACCTATATTTTCTTCAAAGAGTTTTACACTTTGAGCTCTTATATTTAGATGTATCCATTTTCAGTTAGTTTTTATATATGGCATATGACATGTAAATGATAAAGCCAAGCATGGTGCTACACACCTTTAATCCCAGCACTTAGGAGGCTGAAGTAGGACGATCGCCATGAGTTCAAGGCCAGCCTGGACTACAGGGAGACCCTGCCTGTGGTGGTTGGAATAAGGTGTCCCCATAAATTCATGTGTTTTGAATGCTTGGGTAACCTGGGAGGTAGAGCCTTGCTGGAGGAGGTGAAGCCTTGTTGGAGGAGGCGGGGTCTTGCTGGAGGAGGTGTGTTGCTGGGGGTGTCCTTGAGGTTCATTAGCCCCTAGCTTGCCAGTGTTAGTTCAGCTCACTCTCCTGCTGTGGTTGTCTACTGGCTGTGGCAAAAGTGATGTCCAGCCTCTGCTCATGCCATCCTTTACTGGCCATCACAGAGCTTCCCCTCCAGTCTGTAAGCCAAAATAAACAACTTTCCTCCCATCTGCCGCTTTGTGAGGTGCTTTATCCCAGCAACGAGAAGGGAACTACAACACTGCTTCAAAAAAAGGGGGGCTGGAGAGATGGCTCAGCGGTTAAGGCTCTTGCCTCCAGTGCCTAAGGCCCCGGGTTCAATTCCCCAGGACCTACATGAGCCAGACCCAAAAGGTGGTGGCCCTGGTTCTCTCTCTCTCTCTTTCTCTCTCTCTCTCTCTCTCTCTCTCTCTCTCTCTCTCTCTCTCTCTCTCTCTCTCTCTCTCTCTCTGTATCTCTTTGCTTGAAAATGAATAAATAAAATAAATATATAAAAAAAGACATTATTTTGGATGAAACACCTGACCCAAACCTCCAAAAACCAGACGACAACTCAAAATGGACTAACCCACGCTAGAGCACCACTGCATCTGACCTCCTGAGAATTCAAGAGGATGACAGCCTTATTTCCCAATAGGCCAAGCAGCAGGACAATGAGGTTACCTCTGCTTTAATCCTTCTACCCGCGTCCCTTCTAAAGCAGCTCAAAATGATCAGATGCTAGAGAGTCATCTTCCTGTTGTCTCTCTCCTGTTTGCCCCTCACCGTAGGACACTTACTTGACTTTTGGGAATGAAGCGTTGCCCAATAAATCAAGCCAATCAGGATCTTTAAATGTATCCTCATTTTGTCCCGAAAGGTGTGAAGCACTTGAGTCTTTAAATCATCTTGAAATGGTTTTTTGTGTATAGTGTGAGGAAGAAATTCCATTCCATATTGCTGCATTGGCTAATAACCATAGACTGAAGAACTCCTTCTTTTCCCAATTGACACAGAAATTTCTGGACTCTGAGTTTGTCTGTTTATCACTGGGCCACTTTCACATTATCTTAATTAATCTTTATGGAAATTATTGATTTTAGGAGAAAAGGGGCATTCTTCCTTATTCCCTTCTTCCCTTCCTTCCTCCCATTCCCTCTATCACTCTCCCTCCCTCCCTTCCTCCTTTCCTCCTTTCCTTCTTTCTTTCCTTATTGAGGCGCAAACCTAGGACCTCATGCATGCTAAGCCAGTGCTCTTGGACAGCTTGGAACTAGAGTGAGTTCCAGTTCACCCCAGACGAAAGTGAGACCCTACCTCAAAAACAAAAACAAAAAAAGAATTAAATTTGAGGGGCTGGAGAGATTGCTCAGTGGTTAAGGCACTAACCTGCAAAGCCTAAATACCTGGGTTAAATTCTCCAGGAGCCACATCAAGTCATATACATAAAGTGGCACATGTCTGGAGTTTGTTTGCAGCAGTTGTAGGCCCTGAATGCCCACTCTCTGTTTCACTCTGCTTGCAGATAAATAAAATATTTTAAAAATTAATTTTGAACAAATCTCCTAAAGCACAGATCATTCTCAATGGGGAATGACTCAAGGAGTTCCCACTCAATTCAGGAACAAGAGAAGGCTGCCCACTCTCACCACTCCTCTTTAACATAGTGCTTGAAGTTCTAGCTCAAGCGATAAGACAAGAGAAGGACATAAAAGGAATACAATTTGGAAAGGAAGAAATTAAACTATCCCTCTTTGCAGATGACATGATCCTTTATATATCAGACCCCAAGAATAGAATCAGTAACCTCTTGAAGGTGATTAATGCCTTCAGCAAGGTGGCAGGATACAAAATTAACACACAAAAATCAGTAGCCTTCCTATACACAGAAGGCAAACAGACAGAAAAAGACATCAGAGAGTCTGTCCCATTTTCTATAGTCCCTAAAAAAATCAAATACCTTGGAATATCACTAACCAAGGTTGTAAAGGACTTATATAAGGAAAATATTGAAACACTTAAGAAAGAAATAAAGGAGGATGTGAGAAGATGGAAAGATATTGCATGCTCATGGATAGGGAGAATCAATATAGTAA
>PVHP010024902.1:0-25921 GCA_004024765.1 Zapus hudsonius
GGGAGGGGGAGGAGGAGGAGGAAGAAGAGGAGGAGGAGGAGGAGGAGGAGAAGGAGATAATGATTTTTTATTTCGTTTGGCACAACCATGGTCCTGTCACCTATCATGGGGCAAATGCAATCATTTCAACTGCTCTTGAAGCTTCCCGTTTCTCACACCACCTTCTTGGATCTGCAGGAATCATGAATTCAAGCAGCAAATGTTTCCTTCAGACTTAAGTTTTACCATCACAGCCTGGGGCTGCTGAAAAGCTTGGTAACTTTTACCAGATGGAGTGGCTAATGTCCCCTCTTAGCCATGGCTGGTTCTAGTTTCTGCTCCTGTGTCATTAGCTGCCCAGCGTATTACTTACAAAACCAGCTCCATTCTAAGTCCTGGCTCATGCCTGGCCTTTTCACTGTGTATTGTTCTCCTTACTAGAATCTGAAGACGTTGCCAGAAGCTGTTATTCTCCTTAAATTACAACGCATACATAGTGCAGGGCTCAATGAAGAGAACAGATAACTGCTCACCATGCCTCCTGTGGTCATGTGATTTTAGGGAACTCTCATACACCGTCACTTTCATTCATAAAACAGATACCCCAGGCTCGTCTGGAATTGTGAAGGTCTTTGTCAGAAGCTCTGTTAGATTAGGGCAAGGGGACCCGCTCAAGCTCCAGCTTTGTTTTTAATCCCATGACAATGACCTTCAGCCTCTCTTAAGTGTACTGTTCAGAGACAGACTCGTTCCACAGGGTGCCTAAACTAGAAAGAATAGTTGAAGTCACTTGACCATTTGTGGGTTTTCAGCCGTGTATTTGGACTGCAATGAGCAATATTTCAGAAGGGAGACCAACTCTGAGTACGTCTGTGTCTCAAAAGTAGAGACACACATTGACACTCATTATCTCCTGAGTCTAATTATCCTGCCATATTCAGAGATGGAGAATCAAAGACATCTGGTAAGGTTCCCCAAGGTCGCAGCCTTTGGATCCAGGGTTCACTCTGCTCTTTGTTCACTCCTTGACTGATCGACCTAACAGGTGGATGGCCAGGATTCCCAGGCAGGTGTTCTCTTTCCAAGTACAAGGTCCTCTCCACATGAGAGGCTGACCACATCTGCTATTCCAAACTTCAAAACATACCCAAAGAGTAATGTGGATTTAATTGCAAGAGGCATTTCCCAGGCTTCTTGTCACACCTTTCTGGTCTCCTAATCTTAAAATGTTTCATTGGTTCTGCTGGAAAATCCCAATTGCACAGTGGGAAGCTGCAAGCTGTTCATTCTATCACAAATTCATGCTAATTTCCTGTCACTGAGGTAGTCAGGTGGAGACAGGAGGCCAGGAGGTTGTTATGAAAGAGACTCTCGTTTGGTGTTGCTGTTTTCATGTAAAGAAAAATGTTTTCCTTTTCAGCTCCTCAAGAACATTCTTACTTGAATCAGGGAGCCCCACAGGGTGGGAAGCTCTGTGCTCAGTAACATCACTGTTGGGGAGCTGAGTCAATTTCAGCTGTAGAGCACTGCCTACATTCAGTGCTGCCAGCTGCTCTCCAGACCAGAATAAAAGCCCACGAATGGCTGATAACAGCTTGATATGTCTTTAGTTTACATATATTGGACTCTGGAGTCAGAGGGCTATGATGAAAGCCCTTTATCCACCACTTTTCAGAGTCCTGAAGACCCAGTTACTTCTATTCTAGAAAGAAGAGTGTAGCTACCCACAGAGTGGCTACCCCTAAGGGCTTGGGTAAGGGGCCTTAGCTGGAAAATGAGAGTCCTCCTTCTAGGATGCCATGTGGAAGAAAAGAGACTGGCCTTTGTTCTAGGGAAGATATTAAGTAACAAATAAATTGTAACAAGGTTAAAGCTAACCCTTAGAAAGGAAGAGGCCTTCCGATGTTAATTTCCTTCCTCTCCTACTGTTCCTCCTGCGGCAGAGTCTTCTGTACAGCAATCATAACCTTAAGAATAGACAGATCTCTGAAGGTTGCTTTCAGACATCGCTTGCTCCATTCCTAGGGAGGGGCCCACTATTCCTCAGGCCATTTTCAGGAAAGAACAGGCAGGGTCTCACTGTTGGCACTGAACCAGGCAGCCTGTGTCTAATACTCGCCTGTGGTGGGTTGATTTAGGCTCATCTGACATAATGACTGAGAAAAGAAAGATGTCAGCCCTCCTCAGATCTTAGTGATAAAAGGACCTCATGATTCCCCACTGCCCAACAACCAAGAGATAATCACAATTAGATGCTGTGGTAGTTTGAATGGATGTCCCCTAATAGATTCAGGAGTTTATCAAAAGCTTTTCTCCAGCTACCTGGCTGGAGGAGGTGTCACCTTGGGTGGATCCTAATCTATAGTCTTAAGGTGTTTCTGGGGGCAGATCTGGAATTCCAGCCATACCTATGCAGGGAGCAGTCTGAGTTTTGAAGAGCTCACTACCGTTTTGATGGTGTGTGTGTGTGTGTGTGTGTGTGTGTGTGTGTGTGTGTGTGTATGTGTGTGTGTGTCTGTGTGGTGCTGGTGATAGTTTTTCTCTCTCTCTTTCACCTCTTTCTCCATTATTATTTATTATTATTTCTCCATTATTATTATTTTATTATAATTATTTCTCACCTCTTTCACCATTATGAAACTTCCCCTGGATCTATAGCTTCAATAAATCCCTTCCTCCCATAAACTGTGCCTGGTTTGGAGGTTCATCCCAGCTGTGTGAGCTAGCTATCACAGATGCCCTGCCCCATGTTCATGTATCTCTGGACAGTCACACAAAAGATGTGATGTCTCTTCCTTCCAGGCAGAGCTAGGGACAAAGCAGAGTCCAGTGGCGGGGGGCATTCATGTTTCTGCTGTTCATTTTTATGAACTGAGGCAAGGAGGAAGCCTTGCTTTTTTCATTCTGTTTTATCATAATAACTACTCTGTTAACACACCTTCAGAGTGTCATTTGAATTAGTTTTCTAAAGGAAGCCAAGCATGGGACAACCAGGTATCTTGTCCTTGAGTGGTGATGCTCCAGCTGGTGAGTAACTTGAAGAGGTGGCAGGTGCCACCACTTAGGCGAAGGTTCACATCTGTTGGACACTAACTATTGGCTCTGCTACTGAGGGCACGGAGAGCTGAGGGTTAACAACGGTGTGTAAGGTGAAACCCCGGTAACTCAGTAGGCGTTTCCCAGCTCCACCTACCCTGACTCCCACCTCCATGGGCTGGCCACCAAAACCAGCATCCCCCATCTCAGCAGTACTGGCATTCAGCAAAACTTCCTTGTACCCATCCCCATGGACCTGACCGTGGCTAGCATCACGTATTTCCCGCCACTCATGAGGTTCCCATGTTGTCCCCACCCACCTGTCCCACCCACCTATCCCTGTGCAGGCTGCCAACTCCCCACCCCCATCAACCAGTCACCTTGTCCCTTCCCCATTTCCCATGCCCCGGATCCCCTTTTTCCCTATATAGTGTAGGTCCCCCAATTGAATAAAGAACCACAATACAATACAATATGCATCTGCTCGCCTCTGTGTCCCGCCAGATCCCCCTGCACCTTCCCCCTAGCTCTGTGGGCCCCAGCCCTGAGACAGCGGACAGCGGACAGCCAGTTCCCACCGCAGCTCTCTCTCTTTTCCCTCCTCCGATGGCCCACTGCCCTGTGGAGGAGAGAACCACATACATCCTGTAGACCTCACTCTTCAACAGTTGCCAAGAACTCAGGGGAGGGCATGAAACCAAATTCAAGCCAATGTGCAGAACCAACTGCAACCAGAGTAAGAGGGTAAATCACGGTGCTGAGTTAGCAGGATTTGGAGATGACTGATTTGCTATGATTTGTGAGCACAGATATGGTTCCAGAGATACGTAATCTCTGGGTGGGTTTACATTTGAACTGACACAGATGATCAGAGGAGAGAAAAAAAGGAGAGGATCGTTAATTCTATAAACAATTTCTTCTTCCTGTGCAATATTGTTCCCCCTACCAATGGTGTGTAAAATTGGTTCTCTTTCTTTATAGGTAGCACTGGTCAAGGATAACAAACCAAAAAGGGTATAAAAACATTTTTAGAATATACACTAACGGGTCTTTCATAAGGCTGGCCTTTCAGATTGACCAAAAGCAAAGCCAGATATGTATATGGATATGTGTAACCTTTTGTTTTGTTTTGTTTTTGAGATAGTCTTATTATGTAGCCCTGGCTGGCCTGGGGTTGAATATGTAGCTCATGGTGTCCTTGATCTCAAAGCAATCCTCCTGCCTTAGCCTCTGCAGCACTGGGATTACAGCTAGGGACTACCACACCCAGCTCTCTAGATATTTATTCACAAATAAGAAGATAAGTTTATATAACTCTTCTGAAGGCTTGATTGCCGGGCCAAGTAACTGCCTCAGTCTGTTTATGCTGCTATTTCAAAACACAGTGAGCTGGGTAATTTATAAAGATTAGAACTTTACTTTCTCACGGGTCTGGAGGCTGGGAAGTAGATGAACAATGCACGGGCATCGGGAAGAGCCTTCTTTCTGAATCAATGCATGACAGAACTTGGGGTAGCAAGACTCGAGAGGGCACCCACTCCCACCTGCCATTCTTATAGTGCCATTGGCCCACAGTGAGGAATTATCCCCTCATAAAATAAACACCTCCCATTAACTCCCTGCCTCCCAACGCTGCCACTTTGGGTGCTAGGTTTTCAGTGCATGAATTCCAGGTGACACGTTCAAGCCGTAGCATTCTACTCATGCCTCCCCAACAGTCTCAGAATCTCAGCTCACTCCAATCTCAACTTTAAAGACTAAGCGAAAGTCTCATGGAAATATTTATTAGCTGAATGAGACTCACAGTGTAACTCATTCTGATGCAAAGTGTACTGTCGGGGTTTGATCCAGGTGTCCCCCACAAACAAATGAATGTGTTCTGGGTAATCGATCCTCAGCTGATGGCCATTTGGATAATAGAACCTCACTAGAGCTGTGTTGTCAGGGGTGGGCTTATGGGGTTATAAGCCAGCTTCCCTTGCCAGTATTTGGCACACCTTCCTGCCGCTGTTTCCAGTGCTGTGGCGGAGGTGATGTCCACCCCTCTGCTCATGCCGCCGTTTTCCCTGCCAGGATGACATCTCCCCTTGGGTCCATAAGCCAAATAAACCCGTTCCTCCACAAGCCACTTTTGTTTGGGTTCTTTCTGCACAGCAACTAGAAAGCTGACCGCAACATGTACTCATAGCAACGATGCCTAGAAGTCAAGATAAAATATGAGCTTCCAGGCCTGACAGGCGATTTCTTACAAAATTTCCATTGTGAAAAGAGAGATAGGCAAGATGAAAAGACAGACAAAACCCATCAGAGCCAGCCTCGGTTGTAGGATAACCTTGGACTTCTGTTCAGCATTCCAGATACAAGCCTCAGGGACCCATGGTTTGGTGGAATCTGCCCATGCTCTGGCTCTCATGGTTTGGAGTTTCCTGCCTCTATTTTCCGCAGGAAGCTTTGCATGCTGGTGTGTCTACAGTTCTGTCTCAACACAGCCCAGGCTCCCCTAAGCATGGCCCTAGGATGGCCCCTGCAGTGTCTCTCTGATGCACCCTTGATCCAGGTAAAGACAGCCACAGCCTAGGCAGGCAGCCTAGCCTGCATGCCTCTGAATCAACACAACTCTGCAGGACTCACTTCCCTCTGCTGCTGGAGTGTCAGCTTGGCTGGCACCTGGGTGCCCTTGAGCCATGGCTGGGGCTGCAGAACCCTGAAGAGGGCTTTGAAGAGAAGCCTCGGGCATTGAGCTCTACGATCCCACAGGCTGCTCAGTCCCCTCTTCCAACACCTCTGGCCTATGGTGGGTGGGTTCTCCTCAAAGATTCCTAAGATGGCTTCAGTATTCTTTCCCTTTTGTCTTAAAGAATAGCACTTGGCTTCTTTCTTTTTTTGTAATTTTAAAAACTATTTTATTTATTCATTTTCAAGCAGAGAGATACAGAGAGAGAGAGAGAGAGAGAGAGAGAGAGAGAGAGAGAGAGAGAGAGAGAGAGCACCAGGGCCACCACATTGTGGGTCTGGCATATGTGGGTCCTGGGGAATTGAACCCGGGACCTTAGGCACTGGAGGCAAGTGCATTAACCGCTGAGCCATCTCTCCAGCCCTACTTGGCTTCTTTCTAGACATAAACACACTTATTTTATTATATAAATATTTTTAATAAAAGTATTTATTTTCTTCACAAGGCCTGGCAGGGTTTTTCCACACCTCTCTCTGTTCTGCTTTTATATTATAAACATTATCTTTGAATCATTTCTTTCTTTTCACCTTTACTAGATGCACTTCAGAAAAACCCGTGTACACTTTTAATATTTCGCTTAAAGATTTCTCCAGCCAGAAATCATCATTCATTGCTTTTAATTTCTGCCCTCCACCAAGCCTGTGCGCATGGCCAAGATTTCGACAAAGCCCTTGGTTCTTCATAACAAAAACCTCCTTTCCTTCTGCATCTAATACCTTAGCCTTTACGGCAGGATTGCTATTTGTGAAGGGAGGGCCTTAAGGAAGTACGTCAGTAATTAGATGGGCATAGAATTGTGATAAAACACGCTCTCAGGTTGGGCTGGGGAGAGGGCTCAGTCGATAAAGCACTTGCCATGTGAATACCTGAGTCTGGATACCCAGAACCCACAGAAAGGTGATGCTGTAGCCAGAAAGTCTATAATCCCCATGAGCGTAGGGTGAGAAGGGAGGTGGGGACAGCAGCTCCTGGGCTAGCTAGCCTGGCAAACGTACCAGGGACCTCAGAAGACCCTGCCTCAAGCAGATAGGAGGTGAGGATGGACATCTGAAGCTGTCCTCTGACCTCAACACACAGAAAATAGTACACACACACACACACACACACACACACACACAATTTCTAGTTCTAGGAGAGAATAGCGATGCTGGTGAGTAGAATCTCACAGAATCATGATAAAAGCATAGGCTAGCTTCCACTTCTGGAATCCCCTGCAAGGTAAGCCCCCCCCCCTTGGAGACCCCAGCCTGTTGGTGCCCTGGTGGAGTTCCATCCTGACTCTGGCTGTCCTGGGGGTGCTTCATGCCGTGGGGTCAACAGGGAGAGGATGTCTGATCTCAGGAAGTCCGACTTGGATTTGAGAGTGTTGAGAGCAGTCTGTGCCCCGTTTGAAGTTCCTCCATGTTGTATCAAATGGTAAGGCTGTCCCTTCCCCTGAGAAAGTCCATTATTCCAAGCAGCAGGTGAGCAAGCACAGAAGCAGGGTGACTCTGATCCTTGGTGGGCATGGAAATAATGCCACTTGTTTGGCACCACCAATGAGGAACAGACTGATAACAGTTTTAAAAGTAGGCAGGTACCATCTATAAACTTATCAAAGTAGCTTTGGAACCATGTGAGTGAGTATGTGGTCATATTAAAAGCATGTCAGAAAAACCATGGTCATATTAAAACCATGTCAGAAAGTTATCAAATGTATTAAAACAGAAAGGTCTAACACCCTCACCTAGACCCCACTAAGAGAAGACTTAAAAAGGCAATAGCCCCCAGTTGTTCTATCACCTAGCCACCCAGGGTGTGTGTGTGTGTGTGTGTGTGTGTGTGTGTGTGTGTGTGTGTGTGTGTGTGTGTAAGGACCAACATGACTGTCCTAGGGGCTCCAGGTTAGCTGCTGATGCAGCCCACTCCAACCCACACCTGTCCTCTGCCCTCTTGCCCAACTGGACCTGGTCATAACTTTCTTCCATGGTCCATCATCTGGCCTCTCCACCTTAACATGACCCTGAGGCTCAGACCTAATACCCTGTGGCTTCCCTCTGCAGTTCCGGTGTGCTGTAACTGGGTTAGTTATCTAACAACCCCTCATCACACACACCCTATTCCACAGAGATTTTCTCTACATCTCTCTCTCGGCCTTAGGAAACCTCGTCCCCCCTTGGTACAGCCTCTTGGATCCTTTTGAAGTCCTTCTTTAATATAAATATAGACATATTTACAGTGTGATGTGTAAGGTGTGGGCTGTGGTTAATATTAGCAGTCAGTTAAGATTGTAATAATTAAACCTATATTTGCTACCAACCAGCTACCCAGGGAAATTGGACGAGTATGAAAATTGCAGCCATTGAAACTGACACGTCCTATGAAGTTATTGCTATTCGGTAAACACACAAATATGTCAGTCTATGTTTCTGACATTAATTACACACAAACAGGAGGTAAATTACCCAAGCTTACTTAGCAAGGGTTACTAAATTTCTCAGCATCCTGTTGCTTCATTTTTTTTCTGTCTTGTTTGGGGCTGTGTTTCCACAGTGGCTAAATTTCCAAATTTCAGTATTGGTACAACATCTGTACGGAATCACCTGGTCAAAGGAGATACAGGCCCCATCAAAGGACTCAGGGAGGTCATTGCCAACAACAATTTGAAAAATTCCCTAAGGATTTTGCAGAGTGGAGAATCATGTTCCAGGCAGACACCCTTACTTTGGAGGGAATCTGAAATTCAAAGCTCATGACCATGCTCCAGGGCCAACGCTCACATTAACCCTGGGTTGAGAAACAATAATTAATAGAGAGTTGCAGTTGCACGTGTGTGAGCGTGCGCGTGGATGGCATGTGTGTGTCTGTGCGTATTCATGTGTGTGAGTATGGTCAGGCATGTGCCAAGGAAGTCATGTGGAGGTCAAGGGCAACTTCAGCTGTCAGTCCTTACCTTCCACCACCGTGTTTTGTTAGGGTAGCCGACCTTCAAGCTCCCAGGGTTCTCCTGTCTCTGTCTCTCTTATCACTGTAGATACGCTGGGATTACCAAAGCATCCAACTTTTATATGAATTCTGGAGATCCAAACTCAGGAACTCACTTTTACTTCTGGACCATGCCCCCAGCCCCAGAAGCCGTATTCTTTTATTTGAGTAATCTTGGTTAAATCCACACTCCTAGACAAATGTCTCTGCTCTATTTCTATGCAATTTAGTTATTAAAAAAATCTTTCAAATAAACCCCTCTGTTGGGATGTAACCACTATTGTGCCTAAATATTGGCTGAGTAAATAAAGTTAGTTTTCTTTGGCAAAATGCAAAGAAATTGCAGAGAAGAGACAGGGTCAAGAGACCATGAGCTGTTGAAGTACTTGTTTCCTGCTGTTTAATATTAATTAGCACCATATAAATTCTTGGAAAGACAATAGCTGGATTGCTTTCAACTATTTTTCTATAGGAAAGAAAGAACAAAAGGAGTTATTGGATATGTTGTCATATACCCATAAGAAAGGCCAAAGGGTTTGCAACATCCATTCTCTGCATACCATTCATTACTGATGAATATTACCAAAACACACATAGGCAAACACAATGGTTCCCAATGGGTGAGACACTTCCAACCCTTAGTCACATGGAGGATTGTTATCATTAGTTCCTTACAGTCAAACGACCAACAAACCTAGTTCAAATTGAATTTTTTCTTAAAACAAAACAAAACAAAAAAACAACCCCTACTACAGCATGAGCGAGAGCGTGGCTAATTTTCAATGACAACTGAAAAAAAATCAGAAAGTAAATCAAATTAAAATTGTTCACAGAAAACAAAACCGATAGAGAAAGTGGAATCCACAGTAGTCAGGAAAACCAGGCCAAAGATTGAGAAATTTGAGCTCTGTTTGCTAAATATCTAACTCTGAGCAAGTAAATTTCTTGGCCTGTGAGGTGCTAAATTTTCTCACTGGAAGGCAAAGGTGCCAAGCTAATGTCGATGCCAGTGAGGCAAATGGATCCTCCTCCCTCTGAAGAGAACAATGCGATCTCCCTGGAACAAAGTGTTTAATACTGATTTCTCTTGGCGCAAGACCTACTATATATTTCTAAGTATATCAAAAGCTATTCATTATTTCTCTTCCTCTTTAAAAGAAATTTCTCAGTGATTTAAAGAGAAAGTCAAGGGATATGGTGTTGCTTTGAGTCTTACAGGGTTGTGTCTTTGTCTCTAGTTTTGTGTATCAAGCTGGGCTCTGGCCAAGTACTTTCAGAAGGGAAGACACAGAGCTGAACTCTGTTTACAGGACATCAAAACAAGAAGCTTGCTCAGCCAGTTTCATCAAATAACTGGTCGATCCTATGAAACAATAGTCCAGTTACAGGATCCTCCTCCTGCTTCAACACAGCCACTACAGAGAACCAGCACATGCCTTCAAAAGCTGTAACTCATCCGCAGTTCATGAATGGTTCTGATGCTGACTGTCTCCCTGTCATCATAAAACTTGATGATTGAGATTTGAGCTTCAAACTGGTGAGGACTTTCCTGACATTAAAGCCACCAGGGCTTTCCAATGATGGTTGACTCTTAAGCCTTCTTCTCGTTCTCACAGCCCACCCAGAGGGAGAACTGCTCTAATAAGGGAATAGTAAAAGCCTCTGCTACCATTTCTGGATGTAACTTTAGGTCATTGGAGGAGGGGGTGGTGTGGTGGTTTGAATGGATGTCCCCCAATAGATTCAAGAGTTTTATTATAAGCTTTTTTTTCGCAGCTGCCAGGCTGGAAGAGGTGTCATTGTGGGCAGTTCCTAGGGTCCAGCCCTAAGGTGGATCTGGAATTCCAGCCATAGGTGTGCAGAGAGCAGTCTGAGCTCTGCCTGGAGTCCCTGTGTGAGTGTGCTTGGCTTCTGGAGGTGCTGGTGATGTGTTTTTTTCCCTCTGCTTGGACCTGTAAGCTACAAATGAATCCTGTTTCTCCTATAAACTCTGTCAGGTTTTTCTAATAAAAATAGTTCATCCCAGCAACTAAAGCTGACTACAGCAATGGCAGAAACAGATAATTGAGTGATCCTGGATGACACAGGGCTGGAGCGAGGATGACTCTGATGGACCTTTCTGTGTTTCTCTCTTGAGGGGACTCTGCAGTCTCTATGGATAACCAGACTATTCCTTACCAAATATGTGATGGATCTCGGTTGAAACAAAGAGCGATACGTCAAGATCTGTGCGCAGACACTCAAAAACATTTAAGCATTGTCTGCACATTTGGTTTTCACTTGAGAATTCATCATCAGCCATGCTGTAATAACTGATGTTTTAAATGTGTCTCACATGGCAACATTTTAGCCATCCAGAAATTTATAGGGAAGACAGTGAGGACACCACCTATGTTTCCCATTTAGTATGCCAACATTTGCCCTTGCTTTGTTCGTAACTCATGCAGTACCTCAACTCAAAATTTAAGGAGTAGGCTTGCAAAGAGAATATGTAGAGCCCATGTAACACGGCATTGAAAAAAACAGTCAATTATGATTTTTGTTAAGATTATATCATGTTTCGATCTGGGCATGGTGGTGACGCCTTTAATCCCAGCACTTGGGAGTCAGAGGTAGGAGGATCGCCGTGAGTTCTAGGCCACCCTGAGACTATATAGTGAATTCCTGGGCTAGAGCGAGACCCTACCTCAAAAAACCAAAAAAAAAAAAAAAAGATTATATCATGTTTCATTAGACTTGATCATTTTGCTTTCCCTCAGAATTTTTTAAGAAATCAAAACAGAGACTTGAAGTCCCCTGACTTGCCCTTCTTGCTTCATTTTCCTTTCTCCCTCACCTCCCTCCCATGCTCTCACTCCAATCCACCTCAGAGAAACCAGAGGAACAACAGATGCAAGAAAATATGGGGCATTCATTTTTTCTGACACTGAAAATTTGCTTAATAGGATTATCTTCAGTTGCAAGTGACATAACTGTTCTTTATAGCCAAAACAGTCCATTGTACATATATATATACATATTGTGTTTTCTTTATCACTTCCTGTGTCAATAGACATAGTGTGAGATGAATAGGGTGGCAATAAACACTGATTTGCAAGTATCTCCGTGATATGTTCACTTGGAGTCCTTCTGGCAATTACCGAAGAATAGCTGAATAGAATAGTATAGCTGGATCATATGGTTAGATCTATTTTTATTTGTCTTGGGGACCCTCCAAACCCATTTCCATAGTGTCTGGACTAGTTTACATTCTAACCAGGAGCACCTAGGGGTTACTTTTTGTCCATACCCTTGGCATCATTCGCTGTTATGTGTTTTCTTAAGGGCTTCCAGTGGGTCTGGGGTGAGATGGAATCTCAATGTAGTTTTTTAAATATTGTTTTCATTCATTTTCAAGCAGAGAGAGAGAGAGAGAGAAATAGAGAGAGAGAGAGAATGAGCACACCAGGGCCACCACCTTGTGGGTCTGGCTTATGTGGTTCCTGGGGAATTGAACCCGGGACCTTAGGCACTGGAGGCAGGTGCCTTAACCGCTGAGCCATCTCTCCAGCCTCTCAATGAAGTTTTAACTTGCAGTTTTCATCGACTTACTGGTCATTTGTACTACGTCATTGGGAACTGTCTGGCCACTTCATTAGTCCATTAGTTAAATGCATTACTTGATTTCTCTGAGGTTTATCCATGCCCACGTATACGAGTATAGTGCACTCACTTTAACCATTGCAAAGTACTCAGCGCTCAAACACGCATTGCTTGGTCCGTGCTGATGAACACCGAAACTGTAATTTTCTTTTATTAAAAATCATTCTGAAATAAATTTATGTACATATTTTTGCACACAAATTTAGGAGTTTAAGTAAGTGGCTTAATATTCATGTGTGACTATGCACTTAGACATATACTGAATTCAGATTTTTATAAAACAATTCATGGCGATTTTACTATACCTTATTCATCTTATTGCATTGCATTTTGTTGAATTCATGTGCATTATAGTCTGTGTTTTAAAGAGACGATAAGAGCTCATCACGTTCACCTTCCATTTCACTGTTCTCCAAATCTGATAACTGGACTTCATATGCCTTAGGCTTGATACATGGACATGTCTTTCCTGGTCATCTTGTAGCTAAGCCTCCAACTCTATTGGCATGTTCTCCTCCAAAATATCCTCAGGAAATAAAGCAAAACACTGCCCCAGGATCAAATAATCAAGGAGCACCTCAAGCTAAGC
Organism: Zapus hudsonius; assembly: GCA_004024765.1. Lineage (NCBI taxonomy): Eukaryota > Metazoa > Chordata > Mammalia > Rodentia > Dipodidae > Zapus > Zapus hudsonius. The sequence goes on from PVHP010024902.1 coordinate 12,945, forward strand.
ATCTATATGGTTTTAGGTCCTGGAGTAGGCAATGTTAAGGTGATCTTGCACAGCACAGAACTGGTTTAGTCTGGGCAGTGTTTATGACATATGATCTTTGCATTGATGGGAAGAGCCGTGCAAGGTTCTTCTCTTGCAGGAAGCCGGGATGAGCAAGAAGCAAATTATCTTTGTAACCTCATAACCATGTCTGCAGAGCAAATATTTCCTAGAGCAAGTAGCTCAGTATTGCTTCACAAATAGACAAAGAAAACTTCCAAATCTTGGACTTGTCTAACACAGGGGCAGAAGCACTGCTTGGCACCTGTATTTTTTAACATGGACACAGGGAATTTCCTTAGATGCTGTTCTCATTGGACAACGCCAAGCATTCTCCAACATGAGTTTCCAGTGTTTTAAGCATAATAATATCTGATTATATTATTTCATATTTCCTTGATCAGGAGGGAGATTTAACATTTTTCCATCTGACTATTGGTCATTTGAATTTCTTCAAATGTGAATGGGCTGTTCATGTTCTTAGCTCACTTTCTATGGCTTGATTAACTTTTCTGAGTGTATTGATCTTAAATGTTCTGGATTAGAATGTTTTAATGAGCATAAATAAATCAAAGATCATCCCTCAGCCTGTGGTCCATAATTATTTATCTCATTGTTTGGTATCATTTTTGTTAGAGTCTTACAATTCAGTGCAGGTGTGACAGTTTAAATTGATTGTCACCTTCACAGTTCCTTGATCCACCTAAGGGACATTGTGTAGCTCAGACTACTCCCTGCTCACATCCCTATGAGGGATGACCTTGATCAGGTTAATTAAGGGGGGAGACTCACCTTAATTGTGGGAGGCACAGAACATGACCAGCTTCAAGTTCCTGCTGCTGTGTGGTCCCCTCCCTGCAAGTGATGGACTCTAAACTCTGGAACCAGAAATGAAAACAAACTCTTTCTTTCTTCCCCTAAACTGTGTTTTGACCCAGTCATGAGAAAATAACTGATTCGGTAGGAAAATCAATCAATAGATTTATGTTTATGCTTTGGGTTCATTTCTTAAGAAATTCTTAGCATATTTCTCTCTAATTTTACTCAGCTATATTCACATTCCTTTTCACTTCTTGCAAGCGCCTAGAAGTGGTTTTCCTCTGCTGTAAGAAACGAAGGGCTTAGGTGAGTCATGACGCTGTTTGAAAGCGCAGAACCAGTGGATTATAGCAAAAAATAATTATTTACATTTCATGCATTTTTGGATTGACTAGACTTTAACTGATCTTGGCTGTGCTCAGCTGGGTTTGGTTCCAGCGTGTGTATTTGGGTCGTTGGATCCCAGAGCCACACAACGCTGAGGCCAGAAGGATACCAGGGTAATAATGACATAAGAGAGAGAGCAAGCCTAATTTGTCTGAACATTTCAAGCCCTTGGCTGTGTGATATCCTAAAGGCTAAAACCTGACCCACGGCCAAACTCAGCATCAGCCAGTGAGGGAATAGACTTTGTGTGGGTGAGAAACTGCAAAGCCCTGGTGCAGTGGGTGTGCAGGCAGGCAGGCAAGGGGGGCGGATTGAAGGCAATAATGAACTTTTCCACAGGCTACCTCTTTGGTTACTACAGATTCTCTGAACTTCTCTGTATCTAGCATGCAGAATAAGATAGACTAAAAAGACAAGCCAAAGTCTGCACTGGAGGAAAAGACCACCATTACACTATCACAAAGAGAGTCTGAAGGCCAAGGCCATTCTAAGGTTTTGGCTGGCACTCTGTTGATATTTCTGTTTTCTGCTTTGCCACACAAAAGTGTTCCTAGAGCTACAGAGGTCATGTCCCACAAAGGCTTGATTTGCCTGAATCTTGGTAATAAAGCCTCTAGGTTTTGGTCATTCCCTTGAGGCTCTGTCGTAGTGGACACTCCATTGCCTTGGCAATCATTTTCCCATCCCAATGCTTCAAGGGCTTCTATGGATCTCCAAGTCTACCATACATTCTGTCTGGACCCTTTCAAACGCATCTGAGTTTATACCAATGAGGTGTCTGAGATGAGCGGCACAGCTATGGGCTCAGAGATCAGAACTTTGCTGTTACTGTATTTTTAGAGCTATTTTTGTGTATGTCTAGCTTATCTCCTGTGATGGTTAAGATTTGTTGTCAACTTGACCTTCAACCTTTCAAGTAATCTTGGGTGTGTCTCTGAGGATGTTCATAGGAAGGCAGCCTCTCAGTAGGGGGCAGGATGTAAAGAAGCTCAAAGAAGCTGGAAGTAAACATCCTTTCCTGTGTGGGCAGTGCAGGAAGGAAATTCCAGAGACTCAGAAAGCCATTAAGTCTGGGAAAGGGTTGTAAACCCCACCCTAAGGCTACATAAAGGGGGAGAAATTCTCTTTGGCCCTGCTGCCTGTTCCCTGTTCTCTGTGTGTGATGTTGGTGATGGGTTTTTCTCTCTGCTTGGACTTGTGAAAGAGGGCCAGCCTCTTTCACTGTTATGGAACTTCCCTTCAATCGTTAGTTTCAATAAATGCTTTCCTCCCCTAAATTGTGCCTGGTTTGAAGATTCATCCCAGTGGCGTGTGGCTGACTACGACACCTCCTAATTAAATTACAGAGTAGAAACAGGATAGCCCTGACCCTGCTTCGAGAATCTGGGCTCCCTTCCACTCATCCCATGGACTTGCTTAAGAGATCTCAACTGCGTGGCTTATAAAGTTACTTCAGAGCCAGTCACTAGATGGCAGGACCATGTTTTAGTATCTGACCATGTCTTCCAGCAGTGTTTGCCTGTGCCTGTCGATACAAGCTGGTCAAGAAGGACTTCAAAAACAGTGCTTTCCTGTCCTGCATTGGACCATTCTGGTCCCGTGTACTATATACAAGCTAGTTCCTGGTACCATTACTTCCTTCTAGACTCAGAGCCCTGTAGGTCCATGGCTTCCACCTTGATTTTGTGTTTCTGTTGTGTTCAGTTCCCATAGATGCTTTTTTGTTGTTTCTTGTTTGCTATTTTATACCCTATTGAGGTATGTTTGGAGTACAGAAATACATGATTTAATTTTACTGCAAAAGATTCGACCAGAAGTTTCTAATATTATTAAAATTTAGCATTTAATTTTTACATGTGTATATGCATGTATATGCATGTTTATATATGAGTGCATGTGCACATGTCTCTCCAGGCCAGAGGACAACCTTAGCTGTCTTTCTTCAGGTGCTGGCCACTATATCTGAAATAGAGCCTCTTATTGGCCTGGAACTCCCTAAGTAGGTTAGATTGGCTGGTCATTGAGCCCCCTGCCTCCCAGTAGGGACCACCACTCCTGACTCTTTTATGTGGGTTCTGGGGAACAAACTCAGGACTTCATGCTTCCAAGACAAGCACTTACTGAGATCACTAGACCGTTATTTATTTTTATTAGTTATTAGTTATAGTTATTTATTATTTATTTATTAAAGCCTACATACCATCACACCTGTCTGAATATGGCATAGGGGAAATATTTTTAAAGGTAAAGAGGAGAAAAACAAACAGAACAAACAGAGCAGTATCTGCAGTTGGCAGTGAAAATGATCTGATAAGTTTTGTCTGTTTAAAATTTTTCCTCTGGAACATTAAGTTCTAGTCACAGGTGCATGCATTCTGGGAGACTTAATTATCTTAGGAGCTTGCCAATTGGAGCATTAACACAACAATATAATACTGACTGTTTTTCCTTGATCCATGCCTTTGAAGGAACTCCATACACATCCCTGCTTACTAGTCAAGCAGACAGATGGGCTGGGTTAACTTTGCTCCGTGTCCTTTCTAAGAATTTGCTCCTGATGTTTTATATCTCCCAGCTGTGACTCTGATGTCCTGCTTTTATTAGCTAGGGATGAATACACTAGGGCAGGGACTGTGTCAGAGAGCTGTCTCTGAACATAATCCTTTTTGCTGTGCTGAGTTTTAGGTCCCAAGAAAGACTACATACCTTTCTCTCAAATCACTGCTAGATTAAATTCCAAAATTCCAGTGCATAAGTAAGACAATAATCTGCATTTTATGTATATGTCAACCTTTGGCTACAGCAAAGCTCTTCACTTCATAAAGGTCATGTTGCTTCTCATTCTTCCTTTTCCCACATTTTCCTCCTTCCTTTCTTTTTCAGACTTTGGCTACTTCATGGTCTACTGACTGGAGAACACCCTTCTCTTTCTGTGAACAGTTACAATCCCCGTAAGATTTCTGCCACCATAGTCTCTTGTTCTTGTGAATTCATTCCCTCAACTAAAACTAGAATGTTTTTTTAAAAAAAGTCCTGAAGTAAAATCACCTGTGCAAAATCATTAAAAATAAAATGCTATTAGAAATAGACAATGAAAGACAACATTCCCTACTTCCCTTTCTCTCTCCTCAATGCCACCTGACAGTATGACTTTTTTTCAGTACTTACCTTGGTTAGTACTGAGTCTAAATACAGTACTTTGTAAAACATAAGGGATGGGGAGGCGGAGAATTGGGGAATTCGGGATAACAACTTGTTGTTTGCCCACTAAATAATGTAACTCATTATGGACAATTAATATACATTTTTAAAAAACTGCCCACTGATCGTTCTCACGTTACCCCTGAGAGAGCCTCTGAGCTCTCTCCTTTTTCCATGCTGGTTACATCACACCCCCTGTTCACCACTAACCACCTCTGCTACCTCAAACACCAGTCTCAAATCCTCCCATTTTGCCTTCTCGCTATAGATGTCCGCCCTCTGATGGAACCGTTTTTCACAAGAGAAGTGATACATACTTTGTTCAATATGGTGGCCACTATTGATGACTATTTAGCAGTGGATATATAGCTAATGAGACTTAGGAACAATCGAATTTTATGATTTTATTTCATTTAAGTATAAGGTGTGCCTAGAGGTAGGAGCCACCCCATTGGATAGTCCAGATATAGGCATCTCCCTGTCGCGCATGATTTTATTTCATTTAAATATAAGGTGTGCATGTAGGTAGGAGCCACCCCATTGGATAGTGCAGATATAGGCATCTCTTAGTTAACTGTCATGTTGGGTAGCTAATTCCTCCAGATAGAAGCAGAGAGGAGGGAGGGGTATGGGACTATGGAAGCTAAGGAAATTTACAGGATTCTGGAAGCCTCTTCCCCAAGTTGGTCAAAGCAGTTAACAGTTGCGGGGGAGAAGAGACTCTGGGGATCCGACCATACATTGTGCAGGGGGCTCTGGGGATGCAGCTTGGGTGAGTCCCCATCCATGCTGGGTGGACTCTTCAGCGACAGAGCTGCTTTTAGTCACCATCCTCCTGTAAGGAGCACCTCACCAACGCTCCTGTGAGTCAGCCAGGACACTCACTGCCTCACCAAGCTGGGCTCTGGGCTGTCACTGATGCCCCATCCGAGGTGAATAGACATTTTTCACAGCACGTATGATGAGGCTGTGAGCTCCCCTCAGTTCTTTCCACTGGTCCCTCGTCCGTTTGTATTGCTCACATCATTGAGACTTGCAGGTCACTCACAAGTGTGGCTGGACGACGTGCTCAAAGCCTGGGAACTGCGTACATTGTCGTGACTCGGGTCTCTCCTAGATTTCTCTACAGTGCTAACCTCTATTGGGTTTGCTTGCAGACCCGCGTCCATCACTGAACTGCCAAGGTCAGTGCCTTGAAGAGCATCCTCAGTATGACAGCTTAAGGGCCATCAAAATAGATGCTCAATGTGTGTTACGTATATGACCATCTATTGTTCATTGGTGTTTAGACATGTTGACTACATTACTAGAGAAAAGCTGAGAAGATGCTTTGGGCAACTGTATTTTCATTGGCATTTAAGGCAAATATTAGAGCATAGTTAACACTTGTTCTTTCTTTTCTTTTTTGAAAAGAATTTGTTAAAATTGATCTTTTAATACCTAGCACGCCTATCACTAAACAACTATTACCAAGCTTTATAATCCAATAATTGGTGTTAATATATATAGGCTGTAAAGTCTTGGAAGCACCATCAAAGATTAATCATGCTGAGACAAGACATTTGGCCCTATTTCTTCAAAGGCTGCAAAACAATCAGAAAACAAGCTTCATTCAAAAGACTTAAATAAGACTTTCTGTCATCTTACATGGCTATTTTAAAACTTTATGATAAAAGACAGTTTAATTTATGAAAGAAATTTCCTTTTGCCATGGTGTGTCCCTCTCCTGGCATTCTTACAGAAAGAAGGGACATCAATTTAAATTTTCATGAGTCTCCCCCATTTTTTTTGTCTCTGGAGGCCTTTTCCTGTGCTTTCTGTATCCTTAGTTCTGTTTCTTTATAGTGTAAATTAGCTATCTTGCTTTGCCAAAGATGATACATTGATCATGTAAACTTAGGGAATGCCTAGCTCTCTGGATCATTTGGGGGTAACAACAGCAAAAAAAGAAAAAGACAGACAGAAAGAAAAGAGTCATAAGAATGTGTGACTAAGGGGAAAAATAGAATTCCGCAAATGAAAAGCCTAAATAAAAGCTACCAGATTTTTTCTATATCATCACACATATGTGTGTATATGTATGAATTGAATGTGATCACTATATGCATGTTTATGGCTATATATGTAGTTTTATATTGTCTAGTTGGTATAGAACTGATGTATGAGCAGATGAGAACTCAAATAGGTATTAAAAGATCAATTTTAACAAGTGGTATGTTTTCTTTTGAAAGATAAAATATGATTTGATACCCTGTCTTTAAAAATGACATACAACAAAATATTTTTAATTTGGGAAGACTATCTGCTTAAAATATGAGATTTAACACTGCATTTAAGTGTCAAAAGTAGAAGACAAATGATGTTGTGTTTTTGAAATATTTACATTTTACACCTTAAAAATCAATCAACATATAAGAATGTATTCATTTTTACATTTACATATATATTCAGTCTCATATAACCGTCCTTTGGAATACTAAAATGAAGAGAAACAATTTCCCTTTGAATATTAAGATACGTTTTGGAAAGTATTTGTAGGTAATTCCTAATCATGTGTGGGTTTAGAAATAAATCGGTTTTACTACTAGCAAATAGGAAGCCAATTTTTATTTTTTTTCACAATTTTCTATTGAGCATTTTTTTTTTTTTTTTGGTTTTTCAAGGCAGGGTCTCACTCTAGCTCAGGCTGACCTGGAATTCGCTATGTAGTCTCAGGGTGGCCTCGAACTCATGGTGATCCTCCTACCTCTGCCTCCCGAGTGCTGGGATTAAAGGCGTGCGCCACCACGCCCGGCTTGAGCATTATTTTTGAAATCCCAGATATGCTTTATGGGACTTTTTAATTAGATGGAAGGAACAGCAGACCTTGTAAATATCAACTTACGCAATGAACTTTATTCATGAGCTATGTATGTGTGAACATCAGAATTCCCTATGATCTTCATGTGTTCCTGCTTTTTGACAGAAATCAAAGCTTTCATAACCATTGGGCAGTCATGCCAAGGGTCCTGGCTGTCTTATGAGGCCTCTCTCCATCATCATGGTACCTTGCCTACATTCAAGGTTCACTTGGGCCTCCCAGGCTAGAATAAATATTAAAGGGAAAAATGTTATGATGATCACTCTACTTATTATCTTAAACCTTCAATGCAAATTTTCTAGAAAACCTTTTAAAATCTGAATCATAAGCAGGAACTGATATATCATAAAGTGTAAATTTGAAAAATAACTTCTTTATATATTAAATATAAATGACACTATAAAGGAGGCGGTTCCAAACCATGAGCCAAGGTCAGGAGAATTCAACCAGGCAGGACGATTGGGGAGCTCAGGTACCTTCCAGGACAGGAGTCCTTTGGATGTAGAGTCACATGATTCCATCCTGCTCCTCTTCTCTCTACAGGTATCAACATTTTAAGTGTCTCCAGCTCCTTCTAGACCCTTCCTTGGGGCAGAGCATGCACTTCAGAGGTTGAGATTTCTTCAGAGAATGCCAACATTAGACAGTATTATTCAACTGGATGAATTTTTTTGTTGTTTTTTCAAGGTAGTGAAGAATCCATTTTGTAAAACTGAGTCCATTTCATAAAACAGATGAAAGAAGCTCTCCTGGCTCACTCCCCGTCCCCTTCTGTGGGAGGTCCCAAGTCATAAAATGAAATGCGAATACCAGGCTCCAACTGGATAACCAATCAGAATTGTACAGATCAGGACAAAAGAACCAACGGAAATATGAAACGTCCTGTGGTCTGAGCTGTATTATAATTTTGTGGTTCTTGCCTATAAATACCTGAAGCTTTTGTTCCTCAGGGCTCTCTGGCACTCACCGGTCGGGGAGCCCGACTGCGCAGCCGAGAAAAATCCTCTTGCTTTTTTGAGTCCTGGGGTACGCTCTCCCGAGAAAGACCTTGGGGGTCTTTTCAGTAGGGTCTCGCTCTAGCCCAGGCTGACATGGAATTCACTATGGAGTCTCAGGGTGGCCTTGAACTCAAGGCGATCCTCCTACCTCTGCCTCCCGAATGCTGGGATTAAAGGCGTGTGTCACCACGCCCGGTTTATTCAACTGGATGATTTTTATCCCTATTTCTTTGCTAATCATTTACAATAGAGCTCCAAGCAAACTTCTCTCCTGAGATTTACTTGGAAAGTTCTTTTAGAGATCAGAGCCTGATCTCAAGCAACACGTGTTCGAGAGAAACCCATTTTCAAATGCCCTTCACATACTTTATCTTCCTTTGCACCTCCTAGTTTTTATCTTTTTGTACCTATTTATGTTCACAAATTGTTTTTTGATCAGATTTTAAAGAATCCAAAAGCCTTAAAACATCTAAGACGCCCCACACTGCCAACATTTACAAGGTCCTGCTTGTCATTTTTTAAAAAAAATTTATTTGCAAGCAGAGAGAGCGATAGAAGAGAGACAGACAGAGAGAATGTGTGCAAACACACTCCTGAAGCATGAACCACTTTGTGCATCTGGCTTTATGTGGGGACAGGGGAATCGATCTCAGGTCCTTAGACTTTGCAGGCAAGCGCCCTCCCCCCTGAGCCAGCTCTCCAGCCCCCCCACTTGTCATTTTTAACTCCACCCTCAATCAACTTTTTCTCACAATTTTTCTGTAGTTCTCCCATCTCGTTGGGATAATTACTGAGAGGAAGACCAAGTGGGCCTGAAGAAATGGCACAGTTTCAATAGCTAATGTGTGACACTCGGCAGAGTGGACAATGACAACAGATCTGGGGTTAGGATGCTGGTGGATTTACATGGCAACTGGCAGATCATTTCTTTTTTTAAAATATTTTATTTATTCATTTTTAAGCAGAGAGAGAGAGAGAGAGAGAGAGAGAGAGAGAGAGAGAGAGAGAGAACACACCAGGGCCACCACCTTGTGGGTCTGGCTTATGTGCATCCTGGGGAATTGAACCAGGGGCCTTAGGCACTGGAGGCAAGTGCCTTAACCCCTGAGCCATCTCTCCAGCCCTCATTTCTTTACTTGGTAGTGTCAACTCTTACTGTAGTGACAGGCTGGGATGGCCTAGTGAGCTCGCTCAGTCCATGAAAAAAAGTGTTGTCCTGGGAGTGTTTCTAGGTTAAAAAAGAAGAAGAAGAAAATCTTTTCAGAGACTTGGACAGTGCTCAAAAACTCTGGAACTTTGGTGCAGGGTTACAGAACATGCTCCTTAGCGTGGCAAAGTGCTTCCTTCGTGAACCGTGGAAAATGAAGACCAATTAGTATCAGTTGGGAGAGGTAGTTGGGAATTTCCTCTTGTGGTTTAACTCAGGTCCCAAAATAGAACTTCTGCAGGCTTGAGTATCCAGTTTCACACTTTAGTTTCTACATTACGCCTCAAATGGAGAACCAGTTCAATTCCTCCAGATAAAACTCACAAAATATCCAGCTGTTTACTGTTGCTTCTACTAAAAGTGTTGTATCTAGGGACAAACTTGTCAGTGAAGCTTTTGAGGGTGGTCTTTGGATAAGGGGCATGGTGCAAAAGATGAAATTGGGGGCTGGAGAGATGGCTCAGAGGTAAGGCACTTGCCTCCAGTGCCTAAGGCCCTGGGTTCAATCCCCAATTACCCACATAAGCCAGACCCACAAGATGGTGGCCCTGGTGCTCTCTCTCTCTCTCTCTCTCTCTCTCTCTGCTTGAAAATGAATAAATAAAATAAAATAAAATAAAGAAAAGAAAATATGTTGGACTCCTCACTCTTGTTTCCCGACCACCATAAGGTGAGCTGCTTTGGTCTGCCATGCTTTTCCTTCCTTGACTTCTGCCTCATCACAGGATTAGAAAAATGGCCAAGCAACCAAGGATTGAAACTCAAAAGCCATAAGCTAAAAACCAACCTTTCCTCCTTTTAAGTTAATTCGGGAATTTTGCCATAGCAACCACAAAGCTGATTAACACAATCTAGTTGGTTTCAAAGCAAACACCCAACTGGGATCTAAGTCTGTGCTGTGAGCTCTAGGTCAGCCTGGGCTACAGTGAGACCCTGCCTCGACCAATACCAAGTAAACAATAAAAAAGACTTTGATCTGATGGAATTTGGGGAGCAACATTCAACATGTTCCATAGGAAGTGACATGGGTGGGAGTTGATTTCAGCTACAGAAATATAACATATTTCTTACAACAATCTTGCTGCTGGTGAGGCTCTGCTGTAATGTTCAACTCTTGTATTTCAATGAGGAAGTTGCGTTTTTTGGCTTTGAAATGTTCCTTCCTAATACATCTGCACTATATACCTCAAGACTCGGGGACATTCAGGGACTTCCTCCTTGGAAAGCTCAGCTACTATTCATCCTTCCATACTATCGTTTGGCTGCACTACACGCATTAGTATAATCCAGTTGACCAACCATGTACATATCCATTATTAATCCTGCCATTAAAGTAAAGAAAATGCTTAAACATCTCTCAACCTTAAGGAAAAAATAAAATAAAATGAGGACTTTTAGTGGTGACCCTAGGTCACACTTTAAAAGTCTTTCCTGGAGAAAAAGCTCTGATGGTTCCTATAGTTTCATAAAAGTATCACATTGTTCAGATGTCCATATAATGAGAGAAATCAAAGCAGAACTCATAAAAGGATGGCATTTGTGTTGCCTTTTCTTATATAAGTCTTCTGTTACCAAGCCATCACAAGCTCTGGGCAGCCACGGCGAGGGTACCGCTGATATCTTGAGTTCTGACACCCTTTAACCACAGGGAATGAACCGGCAGGGACACTATCAGTGTGGGCATCCATGAAAACTGCTCAGACTACAAACGCTCCCTGGTTTTTATAGATTTGCTCAAAAGTCTGAACTTATTGCATGATGCAAAGAACTGACTCTTTGAATTCTCAGGAGAGAGAGAGACTAGAAAATTAGTTCTATAAATTATGAAACTATCAATACACAAAACAAAAAAAACCTTTTAGCTTCTGTTCATTTCTCTTCTTTAAAAACCACAAGGGACATTTAACAGATAATAATAAGTATCTCTAAAAATGACTGTACCTCTCTCTCTCTCTCTCTCTCTCTCTCTCTCTATATATATATATATATATATATATATATATATATATATATACACACTTTAATAATGTGACAAAATATGTGTATTGATTGGAGAGATATAAATGTTTACTAAAGATGGGAAGGAGAGTCTCTGACATGGTCATATTATTATTATTATGGACATATAAAATTTCTATAAATTTGAAAGCTCTATAGGTGGGACAAAGCCCCAAATCGTGTGTGTATCTGTGTGTGTGTGTGTGTTTGTGTGTGTATGTATGTGTATGTGTGTATGTGTATGTTGTGTATGTTTTGTACTTTGTAGTGCCTTTTGTAGCATGAAACAGAAATTAGCCCAAGAAAAAGAAATCAGAAGAAAACTTGAACAATGGAAATATTGCCCCTAATGTAGATGAAACTGTTTTGTTGATTAGAGATACCAAGAGATACTTGGTTTGCGCTACAAATAATCATACCCCTGAAGGTAGATAATATATGGAAAATTTTTCTCAGAGAAAAGTTTGATAGAACAAAAGATTCTAGTGTGGGGCAATATTATGCCTCGCCAGGAAATAAAGCAAGTATGTGGGCTACGGGGTGTGTCTGGGTAGAAAGATGAACCCTTGCAGTCTTACTCCTATCAAATACTGAAGGATTATTTTTGTGGAAGTTTGTTTTTCTTTCCTCTTAACTGGTAATTCTGAGGTTTAATGCATCTGGATCGACATAGATATAAACTCACAGATACCTATAGGTATATATGCACTGCCAATGGGCTCCAGGTTGTGCTGTGCTGATGAGTGGGCTATGCATAAAATGAGGAGATTCCACAGAAAAAACCCTCAAGAAGAAAAATACATAAATGGTTGAGGAAGCACAATCCCTGTTATTTGAGCAGGAACAAGTAAAGAATAGGTGTAACAGAGCAGAAGCAAGGGCTGATGGTTTTGCTGACCACGTTGATCCCTGGTCCTGGAATGCTGGCCAGTCCTCATCTTTCCCATTTTTATAAATGGAAAGGTATGACTCTTGCAGTGACTTTGGTTTCCCAAATTTTCTTTCTGACGAAGGAGTCAGACCTGCCAGGAACTTATTGAATTGGTCCAATGACCTATTAGAATGAAATCCTATTTTAGAGTCTTTTAAAAGGCAAAGCAATGAAGGGCTCCAAAGCACAGATTATAAAGGTCACAAGTGGATCCAGTCCCTCAGCTCATGGAAAGCAGAGGTGGATGTGCCAAGAATCCGGACCCAGGGGGAGAACTGGCTTCCCAAGCTCCAGGGAGCTGGGGAAGTAAGAGTTTCATCTGTGTTTGGATCATCGGAGACTAGAAATTGTAAAGATCCTTGAGAGACCTTTAGGGTTTTTATACTATATAACTTTCTGTAATTGCAGGGGGGGGGGAAACGAAACCTTTTAACTATATGATAAAATGAGCTCCTAATGAGGACTCTCAGACATCAAACAGGCAGAATAAAAAGTCAATTTAATAAGGTAAGTGTAAGGGGATCAGAAACATCTCCT